>SJYX01003587.1:31069-49581 GCA_006410675.1 Oreotragus oreotragus | reverse complement strand
TTGGGGGCAGGAGGAGAAGGGGCCGACCGAGGATGAGATGGCTGGATGGCATCACGGACTCAATGGACGTGAGTCTGAGTGAACTCTGGGAGATAGTGATGAACAGGGAGGCCTGGTGTGCTGCGATTCATGGGGTCACAAGAAGTCGGACATGACTGAGGGACTGAATTGAACTGATGTCCATGAGCACACAGCCCCAGGCCGTTCAGAGCCTAAGGGCTAATTAAAGGTAAACCCTGTGACACCACCCAGTTCCCTCATCATCAGCTCATCAGAGAAATGAGCACCATCTGATCACATACCCTGAGACCCTCATCTGTCTTTTTAAAATGCTTTGCAAACTTCAGGGAGCTCGAGATATTTTAGGGCATGAGCCACCCGTGGCCTTGCAAGGCCTTGCCATAAACCTTTCTCTGCTCTAAACTCCAATGTTTGTTTGGCCTTACTCTATGTCAGGCACACAAATTAACAATTTCAGAACCAGTGTTCCCACCCCTGCCTTAATCTCTGGTAGAGACACTAAACATATGGAGCAATCTAATCTATAGGAAAAGGTTTCCCATAAGCCCTATTTAGGGGGATTATCCTTACCTGTAATCTTTAGAGGCTAGTTAACTCTATCTGATCTTCAGAGCCCATAGCTAACCATGGATCCTTTTTCAGTTATGATGGGCAAAACCATCATTTTCACCAATGACAATGACAAGGAACATCAAGAAAATGAAAACAATTCAGTGGTCACATGGAACAAAGATCTTCCTCCTTAATATTTAAGTCACAAAGGGGTTGCATTCATAGCTAAGTTCCAGATTTAACTCTACTGATAGTGGTACCAAACCAGATATCACTGCACAGGAGTTTCAGAACACATGCATTCATCTCTCATGAAGTGAGGGGAGATTCCAAAGTGGAAACTAACAGAATAGTGCAAGAAATGATTTTTGGAACAGTGTCTCTTAGAAGATGATCTTAAACTTGAGGAACAATGAGAGAGTTAATGTTGAGCTGGGAAAAGATCTTACTGAGTAACCGTGGCAATAAGCTCTAAGTGAATAAGCAGTCCAGGGTACTTCTATTGTCAGGGTGACTGACCTACCAGAAACAGTGAGAGATCTTTGACTCTACACTTGACATAATAAAAATTTGTTAGGGAAAAACGTAGCCATACTCAGCATAGATCTGGATGGCCAGACCAGTTACATCCCATGGGACAACTCTGAACCCATAACAGTGGCTTTCTCAAGGACTACTGAATGCAGAATTCCAAAGAATAGCAATGAGAGATAAGAAAGCCTTCCTCAGCAATCAATGCAAAGAAATAGAGGAAAACAACAGAATGGGAAAGACTAGAGATCTCTTCAAGAAATTTAGAGATACCAAGGGAAATTTTCATGCAAAGATGGGCTCAATAAAGGACAGAAATGGTATGGACCTAACAGAAGCAGAAGATATTAAGAAGAGGTGGCAAGAATACACAGAAGAACTGTACAAACAGATCGTCATGACCCAGGTAATCACAATGGTGTGATCACTCACGTAGAGCCAGACATCCTGGAATGTGAAGTCAAGTGGGCCTTAGAAAGCATCACTATGAACAAAACTAGTGGAGGTGATGGAATTCCAGTGGAGCTATTTCAAATTCTGTAAGATGACGCTGTGAAAGTATGGCACTCAATATGCCAGCAAATTTCGAAAATTCAGCAGTGGCCACAGGACTAGAAAAGGTCAGCTTTCATTCCAATCCCAAAGAAAGGCAATGCCAAAGAATGCTCAAACTACCACACAATTGTACTCATCTCACATGCTAGTAAAGTCATGCTCAAAATTCTCCAAGCCAGGCTTCAGCAGTACGTGAACCGTGAACTTCCAGATGTTCAAGCCAGTTTTAGAAAAGGCAGAGGAACCAGAGATCAAATTGCCATAATCCACTGGATCATGGAAAAGGAAGAGAATTCCAGAAAAAACATCTATTTCTGCTTTATTGACTATGCCAAGGCCTTTGACTGTGTGGATCACAATAAACTGGAAAATTCTGAGAGAAATGACCATACCAGACCACCTGAGCTACCTCTTGAGAAACCTGTATGCAGGTCAGGAAGCAACAGTTAGAACTGAACATGGAACAACAGACTGGTTCCAAATAGGAAAAGGAGTACATCAAGGCTGTATATTGTCACCCTGCTTATTTAACTTCTCTGCAGAGTACATTATGAGAAATGCTGGGCTGGCAAAAGCACAAGCTGGAATCAAGATTGCTGGGAGAAATATCAGTAACCTCAGATATGCAGATGACACCACCCTATGGCAGAAAGTGAAGAGGAACTAAAAGCCTCTTGATGAAAGTGAAAGAGAAGAGCGAAAAAGTTGGCTTAAAGCTCAACATTCAGAAAATGAAGATCACGGCATCTGGTCCCAACACTTCATGGGAAATAGATGGGGAAACAGTGGAAACAACGTCAGACTTTATTTTGGGGGGTTCCAAAATCACTGCTGATGTTGATTGTAGCCATGAAATTAAAAGACACCTACTCCTGGGAAGGAAAGTTATGACCAACGTAGATAGCATATTGAAAAGCAGAGACATTACTTTGCCAGCAAAGGTCCATCTAGTCAACGTTATGGTTTTCCTGTGGTCATGTATGGATGTGAGAGTTGGACTGTGAAGAAAGCTGAGCACCGAAGAACTGATACTTTTGAACTGTGGTGTTGGAGAAGACTCTTGAGAGTCCCTTGGATTGCAAGGAGATCCAACCAGTCCATTTGAAAGGAGATCAGTCTTGGGTGTTCTTTGGAAGGAATGATGCTACTGAAACTCCAACACTTTGGCCACCTCAAGCGAAGAGCTGACTCATTGGAAAAGACTCTGATGCTGGGAGGGATTAGGGGCAGGAGGAGGAGGGGATGACAGAGGATGAGATGGCTGGATGGCATCACTAACTCTACGAACATGAGTTTGAGTGAACTCCGGAGTTCTGATGGACAGGCAGGCCTGGCGTGCTGCAATTCACAGGGCCACAAAGAGTCCAACATGACTGAGTGACTGAACTCGACTGAACTGATATTGAGAAATATTATGAAGCCATATCTGGGTTTAGGCAGGACAGAATACCATAACAAATTAGCGATGACTGCTAGAAATACAGGGCAGATAGGTGATAACAAACTATTAATTTTTGTTTTTTGCCTCAGATAGTGAAGCAAGCTAAAAAACAACAACAACAAAAAATCAGATCACCTCCTTACAGTCATCTATTGCCCTCTGGACCTAATACTTAGGGCTATTCAGCCAGAAAGGACACGAACCCAGCTAGCCTTTTTTAGCAGCCAAAATGGTCTAATCAAAGACTTATGCTTTTAGAGCTCTGAGCTGTTTTTAGTACTATCTCTGGAAGGCAACTCCTTTTCTCTCTGTGTGCCACCCTGCCACCACATCTGCAAAGTAATCTTAAAGGGCAAGACCAGGATGAAAAGCTTGATTGGCCAAACCTTGAGAGGGGCTCTGCATCTAGCAGATTTTATTGTATAATTTGAAATACCCCTGAAAAATTTCTCAAAATATATCTTGCTTTGGAGATGCATTGCAGATGTAATACTGAAGGGAGGGCAAACACAGTGTAAAGGGTAGAGGCAACTTTGAGCAATTCCCATATCATCTGTGCTTTTTTCCTGGTTTTGGTTCTTTTGAAATCTTCAGAGGTTTCATGGCATATGTTTAGAGCTGGATAATCCTAAATTAATGTTTCTTTTAAAAAATGGATATAACATAAAATTAGTGGGGAAGAAAAGGTTGAAAAGTATAGTAGTGCGTTCAAATATACAAGGGAACAGTCCTCATCTATGACTGCCCCTAGGAAAGCATTAACACTGCTTTTGGTATGAACAAAGGGGCAGATCATCCTTCAGGCATTTGCTGAGGCTACAAGATTAATACAGGTATTAAGTATATGCAAGTTTCATAACCACAGGGTATCCATTTATCAGATTTTAAATGTATAGAGGAAATCTGATTGCTGATGCTTCTCAGCTTGTGCTGAGAATGAATGCTATGTATACACGCACACATACTAATACATACACATGTTGAAGGTTATATGTGAGGCACATTAAGTAGAAAGGACGAAATGAAATATCCAATAACATACCTAACTTAGTAACACAATGAAAACGTGCTTAGGAATGTCTGATAGAAAGGCCAATACCCTGCATTATAGTTATGAGGCCAGAAATTTATGAAGATTACTGTTACTTCATTTGTATTTTCTTCCTGTCACAAAGTCTGTTTAAAAAGGAAGTCAAAAAGAGTATCCACCTATATGAAATAATCATAATAAAAACAAGAAGACCATTCAGTTGGCTTGCCTTTATCCCTGTAGAAAGAAATCACAGATATTTATGGGATACAATTTAGTGGGGAAAAAAAGAAAACATTCTTTAAAAAATCATTAGTGAATTGAATAGTTTTAAAAATCATGTCCACCCATAGAATGATTGCTATCAACATCTAGAGGGAATAAATAGATAATGCCTAAATTAGTACTTTTAGTCTTAGGACATCAAAACTCAAGTATCAGTCAGTTCAGTTCAGTTCAGTCGCTCAGTCTTGTCCGACTCTCTGTGACACCATGAATCACAGCACGCCAGGCCTCCCTGTCCACCACCAACTCCTGGAGTTCACTCAGACTCACGTCCATCGAGTCCCTGATGCCATCCGGCCATCTCATCCTTGTTGTCCCCTTCTCCTCCTGTCCCTAATCCTTCTCAGCATCAGAGTCTTTTCCAATGAGTCAACTCTTTGCATGAGGTGGCCAAAGTACTGGAGTTTCAGCTTTAGCATCATTCCTTCCAAAGAAATCCCAGGGTTGATCTCCTTCAGAATGTACTGGTTGGATCTCCTTGCAGTCCAAGGGACTCTCAAGAGTCTTCTCCAACATCACAGTTCAAAAGCATCAATTCTTCAGCACTCAGCTTTCTTCACAGTCCAACTCTCACATCCATACATGACTACTGGAAAAACCATAGCCTTGACTAGACGGACCTTTGTTGGTAAAGTAATGTCTCTGCTTTTGAATATGCTATCTAGATTGGTCATAACTTTTCTTCCCAGGAGTAAGCGTCTTTTAATTTCATGGCTTCAGTCACCATCTGCAGTGATTTTGGAGCCCCAGAAAATAAAGTCTGACACTGATTCCACTGTTTCCCCATCTATTTCCCATGAAGTAANTTTTTTTTTTTTTTTAGGCTCACTTGTTCAGTCACACTGTGGGGAGGAAGGGATGGTGCAAACAAATAACACTAGCGAGTGCTCGCAGTGTCTCAGCCACACATGCTCATGGTGCACACCTCTCAGGCTCTACGTTGCTCCACCGGGCACCGTCTGAGGCCGGCCCTAGGCTGCATGCACCTCCCAGTCTAAGCCGCTCAGGCTTGGCTCTCAGGTACCCTCAGAGGTGCAGATTCAGTTGGGCCTGCGTTTTGTGCCCTTCCCAAGTCTGAGTAGCTCAGGTGTTTGGTGAGTGCAGTTGCTGCAAATTATTGCCTTTCCCATCCCTGCTGCTCAGTTTTCTGGGTGTACGGCTGGCACCCCTTCTGAGGCGGATGGTGACTGTCCAGAATCCCAAGAAGTCTTAGCAAAGAAGCCTGCTTGCAGTTTGGTAGGAAACGTTTCTCCGGGGCTGCGATTGCCCCTTTCCAGCCCTTACGGCTCTGGCTGCCTGTCACCGGAGGGGTTTTTGTGCCCTTCCCAAGTCTGAGTAGCTCAGGTGTTTGGTGAGTGCAGTTGCTGCAAATTATTGCCTTTCCCATCCCTGCTGCTCAGTTTTCTGGGTGTACGGCTGGCATCCCTTCTGAGGCGGATGGTGACTGTCCAGAATCCCAAGAAGTCTTAGCAAAGAAGCCTGCTTGCAGTTTGGTAGGAAACGTTTCTCCGGGGCTGCGATTGCCCCTTTCCAGCCCTTACGGCTCTGGCTGCCTGTCACCGGAGGGGGATGGTCTGCAGCCGGCTATTTCTGTTCCGTCCTTTGCTCTGTGCGTGGTCCTGGTGGTGTCTTATGTTAGACCTTTTCGCGTGGTAGCTATCCCACGGTCTGGTATGCTAACCCCAGTTAGTTTGCTCTGGTTACACTCGCGGCATTCCAGCCGGATTCTTTAAAAGCATTGCAGCCCGTGCCTCCCTGCCCAGCCCCCACTTGCTAGTGGTGGATGCAGGTGTCTGCGCTGCTTCGCTGGGGGAGTTACCGTTGGGCTCGTAATCTGTTGGGTTTAATTATTTATTTATTTTTCTTCCCTGTTAGGTTGCCCTCTGTGCTTCCAAGGCTCGTCACAGACTTGGCAGCGAGAGTGTTTCCTGGTGTTTGGAAACTACTCTCTTTTTAAGACTCCCTTCCCGGGACGGGACTCCCTTCCCAGGATGGAGCTCTCTCCCTACTTTCTTTGTCTCTTTTTTCATCTTTTATATTTTTTTCCTACCTGTTTTTGAAGACAATGATCTGCTTTTCTGGGTGCCTGATGTCCTCTGCCAGCATTCAGAAGTTGTTTTGTGGAATTTATTCAGCGTTGAAATGTTCTTCTGATGAATTTGTGAGGGAGAAAGTGGTCTCCTCATCCTATTCCTCTGCCATCTTCTTTTTTATTTAAAAAAGCACATAATCAACCTACCAGAAATTTATTAGTGCCAATAACATATGCAATATTATAAAAGACATGATCAGTTCAGTTCAGTTGCTCAGTCATGTCTGACTTTGTGACCCATGGACTGCAAGCATGCCAGGCTTCCCTGTCCATCCTCAACTCCCGGAGCTTACTCAAACTCATGTCCATCGAGTTGGTGATGCCATCTAACCATCTCATTCTCTGTCATCCCTTTTCCTCCTGCTTTCAATCTTTCCCAGCATCAGAGTCTTTTCTAATGAGTCAGTTCTTCGCATCAGGTGGCCAGAGTATTGGGGTTTCAGCTTCAGCATCAGTCCTTCCAATGAACACCCAGGACTGATCTTCTTTAGGATGAACTGGTTGAATTTCCTTGCAGTTCAAGGGACTCTCAAGAATCTTCCCCAACACCACAGTTCAAAAGCATCCATTCCTCGGCGTTCAGCTTTTTTTATGATCTAACTCTCACATCCATATGTGACTATTGGAAAAACCATAGCTTTGACTAGAGACACCTTTGTCAGCAAAGTAATATCTCTGCTTTCTAATATGCTGTCTAGGTTAGTAATAGTTTTTCTTCCAAAGAGCAAGTGTCTTTTAATTTCATGGCTGCAGTTACCATCTGCAGTGATTTTGGAGCCCCCAAATATAAAGTCTGTCACTGTTTACATTGTTTCCCCATCTATTTGCCATGAAGTGATGGGACTGGATGCCATGATCTTAGTTTTCTGAATGTTGAGTTTTAAACCAACTTTTTCACTCTCCTCTTTCACTTTCATCAAAAGGCTCTTTAGTTCTTCTTTGCTTTCTGCCATAAGGGTGGTGTCATTTGTGTATCTAAGGTTATTGGTATTTCTCCTGGCAATCTTGATTCCAGCCTGTGCATCATCCAGCCCAGTGTTTTAAACCAACTTTTTCACTCTCCTCTTTCACTTTCATCAAAAGGCTCTTTAGTTCTTCTTTGCTTTCTGCCATAAGGGTGGTGTCATTTGTGTATCTAAGGTTATTGGTATTTCTCCTGGCAATCTTGATTCCAGCCTGTGCATCATCCAGCCCAGTGTTTCTCATGATGTACTTTGCATATAAGTTATATAAGCAGGTGACAATACACAGCCTTGATGTACTCCTTTCCCGATTTCAAACCAGTCTATTGTTCCATGTCCAGTTCTAACCGTTGCTTCCTGACCTGCACACAGGTTTCTCAAGAGGCAGGTCAGGTGGTCTGCTATTCTCATCTCTTGAAGAATTTTCCACAGTTTGTTGTGATCCACACAGTCAAAGGCTTTGGCATAGTAAATAAAGCAGAAGTAGATGTTTTTCTGGAACTCTCTTGCTTTTTCCATGATCCAACAGATGCTGGCAATTTGATCTCCAGTTCCTCTGCCTTTTCTAAATCCAGCTTGAACATCTGGAAGTTCACGGTTCACATACTCTTGAAGCCTCACTTGGAGAATTTTGAGTATTACTTTGCTAGTGTGTGAGATGAGTACATTTGTGCAGTAGTTTGAACATTCCTTGGCATTGCCTTTCTTTGGGATTGGAATGAAAACTGACCTTTTCCAGTCCCGTACCCACTGCTGAGTTTTCCAAACTTGCTGGCATTTTGGGTGCAGCACTTAACAGCATCATCTTTTAGGATTTGAAATAGCTCAACTGAAATTCCATCACTTCCACTAGCTCTGTTCGTAGTGATGCTTCCTGAGGCCCACTTGACTTTGCATTCCAGAGTGTCTGGCTCCAGGTGAGTGATCACACCATTGTGGTTATCTGGGTCATGAAGATCTTTTTGGATAGTTCTGTGTTTCTTGCCACCTTTTCTTCAGATTTTCTGCTTCTGTTAGGTCCATACCATTTCTGTCCTATACTGTGCTCATCTTTGCATGAAATATTCCTTTGGTACCTCTAATTTTCTTGAAGAGATCTCTAGTCTTTCCTATTCTATTGTTTTCTTCTATTTCTTTGCATTGATCCCTGAGGAAGGCTTTCTTATCTCTCCTTGTTATTCTTTGGAACGCTGCATTCAAATGGGTTTACAGTTCCTTTTCTCTTTTGCTTTTAGCTTCTCTTCTTTTCTCAGCTATTTGTAAGGCCTCCTCAGACAACCATTTGTCTACTTCTTCATGGAACTTGAACTCAACCTACTGGAGGCAGCATGGGTTGAGGGTCAAGAATGCTAGCTCTGAAATCACACTGCCCAGAAAAGATTTCCTGCTCCATCACTTACCCAGAAATTTTGGCCTTATCTTTCCGGACTATAGACAAAGATAATAACATTACCTGCCTCATAGCACAGTAGTGAAGTGTGTGTGTGTGTGTGTGTGTGTGTGTGTGTNGTGAGCATGAAATGCCCGTTACACAGTGCCCAGCACTAGTTGGGGGTTAACTTGCCAATTTGTCAGTTAACTATTTCTCCTTGTTTTAGTTTTCATTTTTTTTCCTGCAAAGCTAGTAAGGCTGAACATCTTCATGTTTATTGGTTTCATGTGTATGTATTTCTTCTTTTGGGAAACATCTTTTTATGGCCTCTAAGAGCCAGGAAATTTAGGGAATGGCTTCCTCGGACACAGAGCAAATGAACACAGTATATGAGCTGTCTCTTATACACATCTAGATGTGTATAAGAGACAGCAGTAGTGAAGTGTGTGTGTGTGTGTGTGTGTGTGTGTGTGTGTTTATGTGTTGTCACTTCAGTCGTGTCTGACTCTTTGCGACCCCATGGACTATAGCCCATCAGGCTCCTCTGTCCACGGGATTCTAAGCAAGAATACTGGAGTGGATTGACATGCCCTCCTCCAGGGGATCTTCTGGATCCAGAGATTGAACCTATGCCTTTTAAATCTCCTGCATTGGCATGCAGGTTCTTTACCATTAGCGCCACCTGGTGATGATTAAAGGAAATTATATGTGGAAAATAGCATGGTGCCTGGCCTCAGTAATTAGTAGATACTGCTTTTGAGTAAAAAAAAAAAAGTCCATAATGCAGAAAGGTAGCAGACTGTGGTGGGAAAGCATAATTTAAAATCCCAGATGCCAGGAAATTGGCCCTGGCAACCAAAATCCTAGATCTGAGTCCTGGATCAGCTATTAACAGTCTGCCCTGGGGCAGCCTGTTTCAAATCAAACTGGTTGTTTCCTCTGAATCTAGAAAATAGGGGTGTGGTTTGAACTAGATGATCTCCAAGGTCTCCTCTGGCTCTAATAGTCTTTGATCCAGCAGGTAGGATCAGTCTACAGTCAGTTTCGGCTGAATTTACTGGGTGGCAGTTGTATGCATAGCATTGTGGTGTTTTTCACTTCACTTCATTTATTTACTCATTGGGCCAATCAGTGATGCTGGGAAGGCAGCAGCATCATTATCAGTATCATCTCTTTTCAGCTGAAGGGACAGAGACATGCTCTTGTGCTTCCTGTCCACGGTTGCCAGTCTGTGTTTTTGCCTTCTCTGCATCTATTCTCCCTTGCCCTGTTTTCTTTTAATGCCCCTACACACTCAGTCCACGTGATTTAGCCAAGGCCAGCCTCTCCCCCAGGATCCAATGGAAGCAAAGTCAGGTCTTGCCAATCAGACCATGTGTGTATGCTCAGTTGCTGGGTCATGTCCGACTTTTGGCAAGCCCATGGACTGTAGCCTGTCAGGCTCCCCTGCCCACAGGATTCTCCAGGCAAGAATACTGGGGTGGGGGTTGCCATTTCCTCAGACTAGTTCTTGTCTTTGGCATACAACCCAAGTCATCCCAATAAGAATCCTCAAACTGAGATTCTGGTAAAGATACATTCTTTTTTATCCTGGGAATGCTGAGGAGGGAAACCTGAAGCTGCTGGCAACCTTGCTGCCCCCATGTGGGCAAAGTTGGGCTAAGAATGGAACCAATGCAGAGGAAAGCAGAGTCAAGTGCTGGAGAAAGAGAGGAACGGAGATCTGATCATGTTTGAAAACGCGGATCTGGCTAAGTCTACAGGAAGACTTACCCTTGATTTTTAAGGTGTATGAATCAACAAGTTATCTTTTGTTTACTGCCAGCTTGATTTAGCCTTTTATTGTGGGGGGAGGGGTTTGGTCTCACAGGCAAGAGATTTTCCATCAAGACATACATGAATGGATTCTATTTTAGGCTCTGACTCTAGACCCTAGGCCATTTCTACAATGCCTTCAAAGCTAACACATCCATTTTCTCCTAAATAACTGTTTTTAAGATCATAAAGAATAAAGTTCTGCAGGGCTAAAATCTTCCTTCTCTTCTTTGCATATTATATTAGAAGGTCATATTGGCTGTGAAAGGAAATGGCTTCTCAACGTGTGGAGAGGAGAACATCCAAGAAAACCTGACCCTCCTAAAGTTAAGCCAAGTCTGGGAAAAAAGCAGAAACCAACCAGCTGATCCTCCACAGCCTGAGGCAGGCTCACCTTTCAGCTGAAGATAACCCTTAGCCAGGTTAACGTGCGCCTCGGCCAGCTTCCAGTGGGCATCACCATAGCAGATCCTTGTCAGAGCCATGCAGTGCACAAGTTCATGGAGAGCCTTTTTGTACTGAAGGAAGGAAAAACAGGCCCACTAGTTAGACAACAAGGTACAAAATCAATGTGTACTTTTATCCATTCAATATACATTTATAGAGTGATGATTATGGGCCAGGCACTGTTTTAAATATGTATGATACAACAGAGAACAAAACAAGATCTGATTTGGGTGGCAGGGTATTCTTCTGTTTGGGTGAAATAGAAAATATATGTTTTAAAAAATGGTAAAATTTATAGTACATTTAAGTTTATAGTACAAAGATATGTTTTTGGTGGCAGGGTATTTATCTGGTTGGGTGAAATAGACAATATACATAAAAATCAGTAAAATTTATAGTACATTTAAGTTTATAGTGAATAGTGGAAAATGTTATGGAATAAAGAAGCTGCCCATAAGTGACCAGCTCCTACATATTCAGACACAAGTGGGCCAGCGGTGGTAGTTTTCAAATAACACCCTCTAGCTCTCAATTCAAACATCTTCTTTAGTAGCTGGGATATTAGCACAGCCAATGAGGACAGCAGGACTTTGCAAACAGATTTTGTTAAAGGAGTAAGAAGCACATTTTCATCCAGTGCCAGGACAAAGAGAACAATGAATGGTGTGGATTCTAGCTCCAGGTCAGCTTCAGTTCAGTTCAGTTTAGTCGCTCAGTCGTGTCTGACTCTGCGACCCCATGAATCACAGCATGCCAGGTCTCCCTGTTCATTACCATCTCTCGGAGTTCACTCAGACTCACGTCCATCGAGTCAGTGATGCCATCCAGCCATCTCATCCTCAGTCATCCCCTTGTCCTCCTGCCCCTAATCCCTCCCAGCATCAGAGTCTTTTCCAATGAGTCAACTCTTTGCATGAGGTGGCCAAAGTACTGGAGTTTCAGCTTTAGCATCATTCCTTCCAAAGAAATCCCAGGGTTGATCTCCTTCAGAATGGACCGGTTGGATCTCCTTGCAGTCCAAGGGACTCTCAAGAGTCTTCTCCAACACCACAGTTCAAAAGCATCAATTCTTCAGTGCTCAGCCTTCTTCACCGCCCAGCTCTCACACTCATACATGACTACTGGAAAAACCATAGCCTTGACTAGACGGACCTTAGTTGGCAAAGTAATGTCTCTGCTTTTGAATATACTATCTAGGTTGGTCATAACTTTTCTTCCAAGGAGTAAGCATCTTTTAATTTCATGGCTGCAGTCACCATCTGCAGTGATTTTGGAGCCCCCAAAAATAAAGTCTGACACTGTTTCCACTGTTTCCCCATCTATTTCCCATGAAGTGATGGGACCGGATGCCATGATCTTCGTTTTCTGAATGTTGAGCTTTAAGCCAACTTTTTCACTCTCCTCCTTCACTTTCATCAAGAGGCTTTTTAGCTCCTCCTCACTTTCTGCCATAAGGGTGGTGTCATCAGCATATCTGAGGTTATTGATATTTCTCCCGGCAATCTTGATTCCAGCTTGTGTTTCTTCCAGCCCACCGTTTCTCATGATGTACTCTGCATAGAAGTTAAATAAACAGGGTGACAATATACAGCCTTGACATACTCCTTTTCCTATGTGGAACCAGTCTGTTGTTCCATGTCCAGTTCTAACTGTTGCTTCCTAACCTGCATACAGATTTCTCAAGAGGCAGGTCAGGTGGTCTGGTATTTCCATCTGTTTCAGAATTTTCCACAGTTTATTGTGATCCACACAGTCAGAGGCTTTGGCATAGTCAATAAAGCAGAAATGGATGTTTTTCTGGAACTCTCTTGCTTAGAGCAGCAATGTTCTCAAAGCAAGGCTGGTGGTTTTAAAATACAATTCCGAGATTCTTTGACACTCCTTTCATCCAGAGACGGTGGTCTATGTCCCTCCTCTTTGAATCTGGGTTTATGACTGCTTGGTTAAACTAACGGGGAGGCAGTGAGGCAGTACCACTTTTCAGGCCCAGGCCTCAAAGGACCGGCAGCTTCTATTTTCTGTCTCCCCTGAGGTACTCATTCCTGGAACTTGCTATGAGCTGATGTCTCCCACACCCAGATTCATTTGTTGGAGTCCTAAGTACTTCAGAATATAACTGCATTTGGAGAGATGAACTTTGAAGAGGTGAAGAAGTTAAAATGAGGCTGTCACAGTGGGGTCTTCATCTAATATACTGGTATCCTTATAAGAAGAGAAGGAGACATGAGAAATGGGCACACACAGAGAAATACTTTGTGAGGACACAGAAGGAAGGAATCAGCAAGGCATGGAGAGAGGGTGCTGAATAAAACCAACCCTTTCAACACCTTGACCTTAGACTTCTAGGTTCCAGAACCGTGAGAAAATAAACTTTCTTGGTTGAAGCCACCCAGCCTGTGGTATTTTGCCACAGCAGCCCCAGAAGACTAATAGCTTAACCATGATTTCATGAGGAAGCCTAAGCGGCTCCACAGAGAGGCCTCCATGGAGATGAGCTGATGACAGCATCAGTCAGTCAGCTGCAGAACTCTGCCACCCTGGCAGCGGACGCTCCACATCTGCTGAGCCCAGCTGATGCTGTGTGGAGTAGAGCTGACCAGACCCCACTGAGCTCTGCACAAACTGTAGGTTCATGAGCGAAATTTAGTGACTGTTTTTGTTTTACACCACTAAGTCTTGGTCTAAGATGGCCTACCCAGGTGGCACTAGTGGTAAAGAACCCGCCTGCCAATGTAGGAGACATGACAGATGAGGGTTCAATGCCTGGGTTGGGAAGATCCCCTGGAGAAGGGCATGGCAACCCACTCCAGTAGTCTTGCCTGGAGAATCCCATGGACAGAGGAGCCTGGCGGGCTACAATCCATAAGGTTGCAAGGAATCCAACATGACTGAAGTGACTTCACACACACACACACACACACACACATATATCTTGGGATGCGATATAGGAATAGATAGCTGGAATTGCAAAAGAGGAGGTAGAAGGTACACAGCCTAAGGGAGTAAAGCAGAGGAAGAATGGTAACAATAAGGACAGAGTTGTGTAGAAAACCCAGGAGAAGACCCGGGATACCCAACCCTCCCGATCAATGCCTAAGCTCAAAGGACTTGCACTTCCACACAATTTCCATGTGGGTTAGAAACATTTTCACTTTGAAACATTCCCTTGACAACAGTACCTCGCCAGACACTTGACCCCAAGACAGTTGCTTTCCTGACTTAGCAAGAGAATCTGAGAGCACACTGTGCTCACTCCATAGTGATAAAGGAAGATGGAATTGTGCTTTTTCCTATAAGTAGTATAGTAAAAGTAACATTTTTCTTATTACAAAAATAATATATGATCATTATCAAAATGTTGCTGTTTAGTCACTAACCTGCGTCCGATTCTTTCAAGACCCCATGGACTGTAGCCAACCAGGCTTTCCTGTCCACAGGATTTCCCAGGCAAGAATACTAGAGTGGGTTGCCATTTCCTTCTCCAGGGAATCATCCCGACCCAGAGATCAAACTTGCATCTCCTGCATTGGCAGGCAGATTCTTTACCACTCAGTCAACAGGGAAGGCCCATTATCAAAACACAATCACCTGCCATTGCACCTCTTCAAGACAGTTCATAGTTGAGTTGCTCAGTCATGTCCGACGCTTTGTGACCCCATGAATTGCAGCACGCCAGGCCTCCCTGTCCATCACCATCTCCCGGAGTTCACTCAGATTCACGTTCATCGAGTCCGTGATGCCATCCAGCCATCTCATCCTTGGTCGTCCCCTTCTCCTCCTGCCCCCAATCCCTCCCAGCATCAAAGTCTTTTCCAATGAGTCAACTCTTCGCATGAAGTGGCCAAAGTACTGGAGTTTCAGCTTTAGCATAATTACTTCCAAAGAAATTCCAGGGTTGATCTCCTTTAGAATGGACTGGTTGGATCTCCTTGCAGTCCAAGGGACTCTCAAGAGTCTTCTCCAACACCACAGTTCAAAAGCATCAATTCTTCGGCACTCAGCTTTCTTCACAGTCCAACTCTCACATCCATACATGACTACTGGAAAAACCATAGCGTTGACTAGATGGACCTTAGTTGGCAAAGTAATGTCTCTGCTTTTTAATATGCTATCTAGGTTGGTCATAACTTTTCTTCTAAGGAGTAAGCGTCTTTTAATTTCATGGCTGCAGTCACCATCTGCAGTGATTTTGGAGCCCCCCAAAATACAAGTCTGACACTGTTTCCACTGTTTCCCCATCTATTTCCCGTGAAGTGATGNACCATAGCCTTGACTAGACGGACCTTTGTTGGTAAAGTAATGTCTCTGCTTTTCAATATGCTATCTAGATTGGTCATAACTTTTCTTCCCAGGAGTAAGCGTCTTTTAATTTCATGGCTTCAGTCACCATCTGCAGTGATTTTGGAGCCCCAGAAAATAAAGTCTGACACTGATTCCACTGTTTCCCCATCTATTTCCCATGAAGTAATGGGACCAGATGCCATGATCTTCATTTTCTGAATGTTGAGCTTTAAGCCAACTTTTTCACTCTCCTCTTTCACTTTCATCAAGAGGCTTTTTAGCTCCTCTTCACTTTCTGCCATAGGGTGGTGTCATCTGCATATCTGAGGTTATTGACATTTCTCCCAGCAGTCTTGATTCCAGCTTGTACTTCTTCCAGCCCAGCGTTTCTCATGATATACTATGCATAGAAGTTAAATAAGCAGGGTGACAATATACAGCTTTGACCTATTCCTTTTCCTATTTGGAACCAGTCTGTTGTTCCATGTTTAGTCCTAACTGTTGCTTCCTGACCTGTGTATAGGTTTTTCAAGAGGCAGGTCAGCTGGTCTGGTATTCAGTTTCTTTTCTAATACAGTTTATTGAAAAAGATCAAGCTTAGCTTGACTTACACTATAGGTCGGTTATACATAAGACAGACATGTATCTCAGAGTTAGACAAAACACTTTTCATTTTTTAAAAACATATTTAATTTTTATCTCATAATATTAACTTATATTGTTATAAAAATGAAGCCATCCATTACAACTCTACCATTTCGTTTAATTCATAGCAGCTTAGTGAGATTAAAATGTGGTCAAATGCTATTAATGTAGGCATATCTCTCAGATAATAAATTATACTGAGCGAGAGACTGTGCAGTTCGATACTCAAACTGAGAATTGCATAGGACCTCTGCTTTCAAATGCTACCATTAAATTTGATAAATGTCTTTCCACCTTTCCATGTTGCATCTTTGCAAATGAAGCTCTGGTTTTACAACTGGAACCTTGTTACCCTGCATAACACTATGGCTAGTGGGAGATGCTCGAGCAGGAATCTTTCAGAAATAACTGCAAAGCAGATGTACTTCTGTAGCTTAGGTGGTGAAAATCTCCCAGTTGACAGTGTAAAATACACCCAATAAATAAATGAAAAATTCTCAGGAAGGTCAAGTGGCTGAGTTTTTTTTTTTTTTTTTCATTTTCCAAACTGAGAGTGAGTACGAACAAGCTGGTTATTAGACTTGGACTGTAAAGTTATCTTAAGAAAATGGCATTGGGCCAGAACATGCTAAGTTAATTACACAGAGATATGGAAAGTTCTATAGTTAAGTTAAGAAAATCAACTGCAAAAACCAGCACAGCAGTAGGGAGCTCTAACTTGGCAACAGATCCTAAGAAAAGTGCCTGAGAGTTTAGTCCACTCCAAACTCAGGAGTAATTTCTCTACATCCACATTCTCATACATCTCTAAATGAGCTACAAGAGAACCCTGAGGAAATAACGAGACTATGAAAATTGACACTGCCAGAACATACCTGGAATGTGTATTTGGAAATTTATACAATCTTTATCCAGAACAGAGGTCATAATGAAAAATTTTGTATATTTCTTTGCTATTTGGATTTTCAACATGCATATATACTGTGACTTTATTGCTTAATGGCAACAGAGTGATTCTGTGCCAAGAAGCTTGGGGCTTGTTTCTTAATATGTTATTTATCATATAATTTTTATTGTTAATGAACAAAATTAATAAAAATAATGTTTAAAGACTAACACCTAGTAATCTTTCAAATACAACCAAAATATCAATAATGGTAGTGATGATGAGTTGCCAAGATGGTTCAGTGGTAAAGAATCTGCCTGCGATGCAGGAGATACAAATTTGATTCCTAGTCCAGGAAGATCCCCTGGAGAAGAAAATGGCAATCCACTCCATTATTCTTTGCTGGGAAATCCCATGGACAGATAAGCTTGGTGGGCTACAGTCCATGGGGTTGCAAAGAACTGGACATGACTTAGCAACTAGACAACAACAGTGATGATGGTAACAGTAAAAATAAATTACCCCCTGTAATATTATTATCCAATATTGGATTCTGCATTTTAAGGAGAAACTTGGCAAACCAGAATTTGCCCAGGGGAGACAGGAAAGGTTGGTATTAGGGGAAGGAACACCTGAAGCAGTTGTAGGTGTTAAGTTTGAAGGTGATAAGATACAAGAGAGAAAAACACAGTGTATAGTCTCGGCAGTAGAAATCAATGCAGGGCACGCTAACCTCTCTGTAACTTAGCTTTCTCAACTACAAGCCAGGTATAATAGTATTACTTCACAGGGTTCTGAGAATTCAGAGAATTCCTATATATAAGACACTCAGTTCAGCAACTAGCACAGAGTAAATGCTCCAGAGAATGAAGCTCCCAAAGAATCAAAAGCAGTGACTCAAACACTTGTACACGAACAGTGATAGCAGCACTATTCAGTGGCCAAAAAGTAGAAATATTCCAAATGTCTATCACCTGGTGAATGGATGAATACACGGTGGTCAATGGAATATTATTCAGTCATAACAAGGAATGAAATGCCCCTACAAGCTACGATACGGATGAATCTCAAAAACATGATACTGAGTGAAAGAAGTCAGACACAACTGATCATATATTTTATTATTCCATATATATGAGATAGTTTATGCATAACAGGTAAATCCAAAGAGATAGAAAGCAGATTGATAGCGATAGGGGGTGGGTAAGAGGAAAGAATGGGTAATTGTTCATGGGTACTTGATTTTAAGGTGATGAACATATTTTAGAATGATATAGAGGTAATCATTATCAGTTCAGTTCAGTCACTCAGTCGTGTCCGACTCTTTGCGGCCCCATGAATCGCAGCACACCAGGCCTCCCTGTCCATCACCAACTCCCAGAGTTCACTCAGACTCATGTCCATCGAGTTCGTGATGCCATCTGGCCATCTCATTCTCAGTCGGCCCCTTCTCCTCCTGCCCCCAATCCCTCCCAGCATCATACTCTTTTCCAATGAGTCAACTCTTCACATGAGGTGGCCAAAGTACTGGAGTTTCAGCTTTAGCATCATTCCTTCCAAAGAAATCCCAGGACAGATCTCCTTCAGAATGGACTGG
>SJYX01003587.1:0-26056 GCA_006410675.1 Oreotragus oreotragus | reverse complement strand
GATATATATAATATATATTTGATGTCCTTTAAATATATACACACACAGATTCTTCACTGATTCTTCATTGTAAAACAGAAAGTAACACAACATTGCAAAGCAATTATATTTCAACTTAAAAAATTGTGGTCAAATCACAAGCCAATTCTTTTGAGGGCAAACCTTTCTATTTTTTAAACTTTTTATTTTGTATTGGTATATAGCTGATTAACAATATTGTGGTAGTTTCAGGTGAACAGTGAAGGATTCAGCCATACATACACATGTCTCTATTATCTCCCAAACTCCCTTGTGACTTCAGAGATATCAGAGCTTGATACTTCTGTCCAATTACAATATTCTCAACTTGATTATTTCTCTTTGGGTAGTTACTTTCATTTTTACTTAGGGGAGAAGGCTAATTTTTTTTAAAAATTGTGGTGAAAACAAAAACAAATAAAAAATACCTAGATCTGAACTCTGCTCCTGCTATTTACTTGACATGTGACAATAGAAAGATTAACTTCTTTGAGCCTCAGGTTTATCATAAAGAGCTATGATATCGACTTCTTCACAACATTACAGGATATAGAAATGCATGCACATAAATCACTTAAATGTTTTCTGTATTTTCTATATTCATGCCTATTAAACATGATTTTTCCAAGTAACTTCGAGATTTCAATTAGGTTTATAAATATATTTTCATATAATTTTCTTGCCAAGTCAAATCATCCTAACGATTTTGCATATTAACCAAACTACAATTCACCTTTGTTATAGTTTTGGCTATTTCACAATACTAACCTTCAAGTCACACATACTTATCTATTTCTCTCAGGCATTATGAGTCTGAATTTATTTCTTTGTTCAAATCATAATCCACCAAATGTCCTAAAATCCTTTCACATCTTAGATTTTTTCCACTTATTTTCTTATTGGAAGAATGATAATAACATGAAATGTACAAAATTTTTCCTATCTCTGCCTCTAAAAAACTATGTGATCATGAAAGAGTCTTTGAAATGAACTTCAATTTCCTCATCTTTAAAATGTAATTGATCTGGAGGGATGATGTGGGGTGGGAGGTGGGAAGGGGGTTCATGTTTGGGAGTTCGTGTAAAAAAATAAAGAAATACATAAATGAAAAAAAAAAAAGACACATACACACACACAAAAATATAACTGATTGTATTTTGCCTCACTACCTCATTTATTTCTTTTATAATGAGGTTTTACATGTGAAAGTACTTTATAATAACTGAGGATGAGATGGCTGGATGGCATCACTGACTCGATGGATGTGAGTTTGGGTGAACTCTGGGAGCTGGTGATGGTCAGGGAGGCCTGGCGTGCTGCAATTCATGGGGTCCCAAATAGTTGGACACAACTGAGTGACTGAACTGATCTGATCAATTCTTAAACTCACTGATTTCACTCTAATTCTATTTAACATTCACTTTATTATCACCCTTCTCTACCAGCACATGCTTTAACAGAAAAGTTTGCTTTTCTATAAACTTTGCATCAGAAACATTTTTGCTATTTAATTTCATAATGTTTCAAATTATAATGCTAAAATTTATAAAATTTTTCTATAAATGAGCCATGATAGGATGATACTGCTGTTATTCTAGTAGTGGCTATAAATAAGGAATCATTTGTAAAGAATGTACTTTTTCAGTATTCCTTCCTTTAAATATTTGTTAAATGTAGAATCATCCCACATTTATATTCTATCTATATTTCTAAAATCTGCCTTTAAAATGAATGTTATTTATTATCATATAACAGTGGTCTAATAGGTTTATGTTAATTCTTTTCTCTGCCGACAGAGCTGAACATAGTAATAAAGTAAGTAGATGCATTTGCTAAGCTGCCTGCAATGATGTAACTTCCTTGCCATGGGAAGTTTCAGGCACAGCTGTGGGAAATCCAAGTTTCACCTAAATAAGTTTCATGAGTCTAAAACCACAGATTCCATTGAGATGAGACTTCGGCCTTTGGCTTTCATTCAGTATATCATGTTCATACAGTTTCAAAAGGAATAGCAGACTCTGGTGAACTCACCAGTTTAGTAAGCCCCTCTAGGACTTACACGACTCCCATCTGTGGTTCATTCTACCTAAGAGGAAGAATTTACCTGTCGGGCCATCTCCGAAATAATATGCATCTGTGAGCAAGTCATTCCACTCTACTGTAACATTTTCATGCAACTGAAAAGTGTTTGAAGTGAATATCAAGAGCTGTGTGAAAGGGAATATTCCAAATATAGATGGCTAGGAAATTAAGTCATTTATATGATGGTGGAAGTAAAGTGAGGGGTACCAAGGGTGACACTTGATTCCAAACTCATCTTTCTCTTCCACACACTGGAGATAATACATATATTGAGGTATTTGCACCCCTGCACTAAAGCATGCAGCTCTGGATGGGTTGTCACCCCATAGCCTGGAGTTAGTTCTTTTGCCCAGTCTAATTCAAACATGGCAGCTGTCTTAGTGGCATACTCTATAAACCTTCCGAAACAAACTTTTCCCCGGTCAAGATCTTTGAGCCTGAGCTTTCCTTTCCTTCTCCCCTCCCCTCCTCCACCCCCTCTTTTCAGTTCTCTCTCCCTTCCCCACTTCTTTCCTCCTCTACCATTTAAGCACTTCCCCAGCTCTCAGTGTGTGCACTCTCTTGCTCTCAGGTTCATTATACACACTGACTCTTTCCAAAGAAAAATATGCAACTCCTCTAAAAAGGGATGGCAGATTAAATTGGGCTGACAAAATTACAAGCTCCTCTTTGATGATCTAGAAAAGCTGGGTTGCCTAAACTAAACAGAATCTCAAATTAATCACATTTGTCTGGCCCTGTTCCATAATCAGATCTATCACTCTTTTAAAACATGATTTTTCTGTAAAAATAGCCTGTTTGCAAGTGCTTTCCCCACTACAAGATATATTTATTCACTAGTTCTAGTATTTTAATATCCAAAATATGGTAATCTGCAGTTTTTCTTATGGTGGGAGTTAGGGATCTAATTTTTGTCCTGTATAATTAGCCAGCTGTCACAAAACTAGTTTCTGAATGATCTAGCCTAATTTGAAGTTCTACAACATAATATTATACATATTCACACACATTTATTTTAGGATTCTTTCTGTCCTATCTTTATTATATTTGGCTAATATCATTATATTACTTATTAATGTCTGGTAATACAAGTATCCCTCTTAATTTTTATAAAATTGGTTCCTTCATATATTTATTCTCTCATATACACATTTCAATCATTTTGTCAAATTACAAAGATAATCCCTTGAAAATTTGCTTGGAAATGCCTTAAATTTGTGCATTAATTTAGTCAGGACTAGAGTTTTAATTTTATTGAAACTTCTTAAGCAGGAACTTCTTCATCTTTTATAGTCTATAAAGGTTTATTTTTAGACACAAAGTTTATTTGCAGATGTTTTTGCTAATATAAATGGGACTTTTTCATCACTATATTTTATAATTGGTCATTGACCTATAGAAAAGCTATATGAGGAATCTACTATGGTCTTAAGAATTACATTATGCACCAGACGTGGAAGATGGAGAAGGGTGAAAGGAAGGAGGGGAAAGAGGAGGAGGAGGAAGAGCTAATTTAAGTTGCTTGCAGTTTAGATGTGCTAAGCTGTCAAGTAAATCAATGATAACATCACAGTGTGATAAGGTATGAGACCGAGGGCAAAATGGTGAGCTTCATCTGTCATGGTCATCTATCCACTGTCTTTGCTGTCTACACAGATTTTTATTCCCTGAAATAATGCATGTAAATCATCCATATGATCAGTTCAGTTCAGTTCAGTCGCTCAGTCATGTCCGACTCTTTGCGACCCCATGAATCGCAGCACGCCAGGCCTCCCTGTCCATCACCATCTCCCGGAGTTCACTCAGACTCACGTCCATTGAGTCCATGATGCCATCCAGCCATCTCATCCTCGGTCGTCCCCTTCTCCTCCCGCCCCCAATCCCTCCCAGCATCAGAGTCTTTTCCAATGAGTCAACTCTTCGCATGAGGTGGCCAAAGTACTGGAGTTTCAGCTTTAGCATCATTCCTTCCAAAGAAATCCCAGGGTTGATCTCCTTCAGAATGGACTGGTTGGATCTCCTTGCAGTCCAAGGGACTCTCAAGACTCTTCTCCAACACCACAGTTCAAAAGCATCGATTCTTCGGCGCTCAGCTTTCTTCACAGTCCAACTTTCACATCCATACATGACCACAGGAAAAACCATAGCCTTGACTAGGCGGACCTTAGTCGGCAAAGCAATGTCTCTGCTTAGAATGGACTTATTCTAGCTGGTTGATAAATACCATTTTTCTTGCCATAGAGAGGCTAATTACTGACTCAGGATCACTTCACTGAAGCACTGTTAATCTAATAGGTGCCAGACATTTCAGTAGAGAATAAACATTATGGAGAATAAAATTGATATAATCCATTCATACAATTCAAGTATTCACATAATTTATAGTATATCTGGTTAGATGTAAAACACTTTTTTTTGAAGACATATGCTTGGGCATATGCATGTGAGTCATTACTTATACACATACACATACAACTATAGACAAATACAATATTATATATGAGAAACAAAAATCACCTATTCAAGACCTATCACTACACATCAACTGTACTGGTGTGATAGAGTAAATAATATCCTCTCCCAAAGATGTCCACATTCTAGTCCCCAGAACCTGCAAATATGTTACTTTAAATGATAAAAGGGACTTTGCAATGTGACTCAGTTACAGATTTGGAGACTGGGAAATTGTCCTAGATTATCTGTGTGGACCCAGTGTAATCACCCAGGAGGGCCATAACCAGAGAGACAGAAATGTGAAGACATAAGCAGAGGCCTCAGTGACACACAAAAGGATCATGAGTCCAAGAATTCAAGTGGCATCTAGAAGCCTTAAAAGCAAAGAAATGGATTCTCCCCTTGAGCCTCCAGAAGGAACACAATCTAGTCAACCTATTTAGACTGCAGACCTCCAAAACTAAAATGTATATAAATAGTTTTAAGCTGTGAAATCCGTTTCAACCATAATAGGAAATTAACACAGGTGGTAAATCCAGACTCTTCAGTATAACAGTCATGGCTATCGTTCAAATGTTCACAATGCAACTCTTTAGCCCTGAGATTCCTGGGTCAGGAAGATCCCCTAGAGGAGGAAATGGCAACCCACTCCAGTATTCTTGCCTGGAGAATCTCATGGACAGAGGAGCCTGGAAGGCTACAATCCATGGATTTCAGTATTCAGACACAACTGAACACACACACACACACACACACACACACACACACTCTCCTGGCAGCCTAACTTGGTTTCTATTTAAAACAGCAGTATAATCAGCATTATCTTCTTATCCTTTGCATCTTTTCTTAACTCTTCCAAAATTCTGGGTGTGAGGCATCTCCTTCTGTATGCAATTCATGTCCAAGGTCTACTTAGAAGCTGAATACCTAAATTCGTTTCATTCCACTGATTCAACTATTCCCCATTACAATGATATCCAAACAGTACTTTAGCTTTTTAAACTCAACACTGTGCTTTGTAATTGCTCTTAAGTCATCTGAACCATCTACTATGCTGCTCTGCATGTTAAGTCACTTCAGCATGTCCAGCTCTTTGCAACCCTATGGACTATAGTCCACCAGGCTCTTCTGTCTGTGAGATTTTCTAAACAAGAATACTGGAGTTGGATCTTCCCAACCCAGGGAACAAACCCGTCCTGCACTGGCATTGGCAATTAGGTTCTTTACCACTAGCACCACCTGAAAAGTCCCACTATGCTGCTCTATCAGATTATATCCTTCAAAGAAACAAGAGATATATGTTCTCTGATTTTTAATCATCCTGGTAGGGTCTCCCAACTTTCCCATAACATAGCATATACAGAAAATTATAGAATTTGCACAGCACACGAGTAATTTTACGTGGTTTTTCAAGGCCAGGTTTCTGGCTACCCATAGACCTGCCTGAAGGCCAGGTCAAAACATTAAAATTACTCAAAACATGGAAACTGGGAAACTCTCCTGAATATTAACACCATGCTACTCATTTAACTGGGTTTGGTACACCTTTTTAAACTCTTGGTAAACATGAACAGTAAAGCTACTTGGATTTCTAAAAATAAGATATATGTATATGGTTATCTGAAAAAAAAAATAGCAATACTTCATACTTTTATAGAAAAGTGATATGTAAAGTGTTTCCAAATACGACTTTGTGAGACCACCGTGAGAACCTGTGAGATAAATTATTGTGCCATTTTATACATGAAGTTGAGGCTTTCCCTTCTTTCAGATGGCAAAGAATCCATCTGCAATGCTGGAGACCTGGGTTTGATCTCTGGGTCAGGAAGATCCCCTGGAGAAGGCAGTGGCTACCCACTCTAGTATTCTTGCCTTGAGAATTTCATGGATAGAGGAGCCTGGCAGGCCACAGTCCGTGGGGTTGCAAAGAGTCAGACACAGAAGATACTTACACACTTATAAATGAAGCTAAGAGTTGGAGGGGCAAGTAACTTTCCAAAGCTAGCAAATGGCAGGACTAGGACTGGGTACTAGCACCTCTTACTCTACATTTATTTTTCTTTGTATTCTACCATGATTAATTAAGCCCCCTCCTTATTCCACACCACCAAGCTAATAATGATGTTTCTAAAACCAGGGTAAAATATCAATGAGCTCATTTCTTTACGTTTCCAATAACAGGTAGAATCTTATATTCTAAAATCTGGACTTTTTTAAGACTTATTTTCTACTCTAATCCAAAACCATTAGAGAGTACCAGAAACCAGGGAAATACCATGTTTTATCATATTCATCACTTAGGAGAAAGACTCAAGTGGCCTCACACTATTAAACATAAAAGTTTTAAGTTTTACAGTTAACTTGCTGAGGCAGCAAACTGCAGTCCCAAAGGAAAAGTGCTACAAGGTATTTGGAGATAAGAGAAAGTCTCAAATGGAGAAACCAGATGCATTATGAAAAATGTGTAGAGGTCTGCATGGCTGGAGGATAAAGAAGACATGTACTTCTCTGCCCTTGAGGACTATGAACAGCTAAATTCCTTTATTCTTAGATCACCTATTGAAGTCAGCAAGTTCCTCCAGGGGGAATCAATAAGACAGCTGCATACTTAGAAGGGATGGCAGTAAGTGATCCACTACTCCTCTTTTCAGATATAAAATGAAGAAAAATGTAATTTATTCAAATTAGGGGAGCAATAATATGGTAACATACCATAAAGCAACATGCAACCCTGCTTACAATAATAGCATTATCATTCGGGTACCCCTGGAATCCAGAAAAAAAGAATTCACTATGCAACTTGCTAATCCTCTGTCACTCAATGACTGTTAATAAGACAATTCTTTCAAAGGAATGATTCTTCAGGAAGCTAGTGTGTGGAAAGAAGATTAGCTGTGTTTTAAATATTAGAAAGTTTCATTTTCAGTATTCTTCCTTGGTTCCTTCCAATGAGCTTTGTTGAAGCAATATTCTGTATCTCCTCTATGTCAGGCCAGTTGTGAGTTGCTGCTGCTGCTAAGTGGCTTCAGTCATGTCTGACTCTTTATGACCCCATGGATTGTAGCCTGCCAGGTTCCTCTGTCCATGGGATTCTCCAGACAAGAATACTGGAGTGGGTTGCATTCTCCAGGGGATCTTCTTGACCCAAGGATCAAACTCACATCTCTCAAGTCTCCTGCATTGTCATCTAGCTGTGTCTTTTATTAGCTGTATGACTGATAAGCTATTTAGCTACTGTTAAATCTTGGATTCTCATCTACAAAATGGGGTGATTAAAAAACCTTACCTTTCCCACAGGCATTGTTGTTGTTTCTAGTACGATGACACAGTTAAAGTGCTCTATAACGTACATACCTGGCACTCCTCCAACTTCCTCAGTCAGGATTTCTCTGCCCAATTTCATCAAACAATTCCATCTTTCTCTATGTTCCAAACCAGTATGAAACCTAGAGTTGTATGTAAAGAAACTTCATTTTAGGCCAAAAGATTCAGTTGCATTAAATAAAATCGTTAGTTGAGCAGTAGCTTATTGGATTTTACATTTTGAAAATAATAGTACTAAAATAAATGTTGTGAATCAAAATAAGAACCTTGAATTTTGCTTCTTAACAAAGAACAAAATTTGTTTTTGTATTTTCACTTATTCAAAGGTGAAATAGAATAGAATGTTGCCTAATGGCAATGACTACAGCTATAAAGAGATACCTAGACAATCATATTCATATAAACTAAGCTTTTATTACTTACTTTTAAAGATTAATAATTCTTAAAATAAGACAGCAGAATTCAAACATATCAATATAAGTGATAGTTGTCATTTATAAAGAGTTTTATGAGCTTTTTATATCTTATTTAATCCTCACAAAGCTCCTGATGACATGGTTACTATTATTGTATGTTTTGCTTTGTTTTTTTTACAACTGAAATGAACAGATCAATGAATCATCACATCTCATGTATCTGTGACCCAGGTCATCAATTAGCAGTGGCACTCCAGAAGCAAACTGTGGGCCCCTTTCAATAACCACCCTCTTGCTTCTCCCCAGAGTTTACATTCCTGATACTACATGTCTATAGTATAGTGTTGCTACTATCTTTTCCAATAGATGGAAAGGAAAGAAATTACTTAATTCACTGGATGTCTCACATTTAGGAAGCAGCTTTGACCAAATCTGAACCTCTGCTAAATAGCAAAGCACTGATTCATTAAACTCTAATGCAGCACTTGTCTATTATTCCAAATACAAGTACACATTTAAAGGTGAAGATGAAGATCATTCAAAATTCATGAAGCGCAGTAGGGGAAAAATGAAAAATCAAACTGAAGTCTCTATTCTGGCCCTTTGTACAACCTTTTCACAAAGATACCAGTTGAGTCAGAAACCCAGGTCTGCCTCTCGATATCATTGTGACACTGTACAAGTGATTCCAATTCTTTGAGCCTCACTTTTCTCATGAGTCTAAATGAGAACCATGACTTCGTTTTGTAGAATTGAGGTGAAGACTAGACGTGAGCTACAGAGATCCTAGCACATTGCAAGTGTTCTATGAACAGAAGCTGTTATAATCAGCATTACAGACCCTGGCTCAAAGAACTTTTATGTATTCAGCCTATTTTATATCTATACATAATTCTAGAGAATACTCCAATATTTGGTAGACTGTCATATCATAGAACTTTTAAATTTTATGAGGAGACAAATTTTATGAATATATCATTTTAGAGTATATACTTAAAGTGTCTAGTTATATCAATGTTTATGAGTATTATTCCAAGTTAACACTATAGGCAAGAAAAACTTCTGGCAGAATTTTGAGAATTGAGTGTAATTATTTTGGCACAACCAACAAAGGGTCATAAAGCAAGACATGCTCAGGGGAAAAGTTCATTTTCCAACCAATTGATGTTTGAGACTCAGGCCTACTCCATCAGGTATTCTCTAAACATATATGGCTAAAAAAGTAAAAAGAGATGGTATTTTGTTACTATAGTCCAGATTTATTCTGTAATGGCATTGAAGGAAATGCCATAAGCCTTCAAAGAAATGTTTGAATTATCCCATTCCTCATCCCCATTCCTACCTAATATAAACACAAAGCCAGTTTGTAAAGATAGTGCAGGTATCTATGCATAAATATGCAAACCTATATATTTACTAATTCCAAAGCAAATAAACACTTTGGGAAAATATCTATTACCTTAATAGACTCACATAAGAATTTTAATTGCAACTGGAAATAGAGTTTTAAAAATAATCATCCAAATAAAGAAATTCCTTAGAAACTCTGGGTAATCAACGAGAAGATCCATTTTCCAAAGTTTCATAAATGAACATATGGTCTTTTTCCCACAGCAAGAATGCCTGGTGTGTGAAAGTTATTTATATTAAAATCTTTGAGTGATCTCTTATTTATTTTTGTAAGTTTATTTTCTTAAAATTGTGTCCAATAGGAGTTTCCTCAGGCTGCCATTAGAGGGCATAAAAGAATAATTGTGGAGAGGAAAACCACATAGCCCCAAAATTAACCCTGAAGGAAAAAGTTACCATTTAATTTTGGTTTCAAAAGAAAAATATACAAAAACTGAACAGTATAAATAATTTATATGTAAAGCAGCCATCTATAAAGAAATCGAAGAATTAATAGTTATTTTATGGATAAAAGACAAAAGCAAATAAAGTTTTAGGAAATTTAATTTAATAATCTCAAAAGTAGTTTCTACGCATTAGCAGTCACTAGGGTACATGATTAAAATAAATATATAAATAAGCAGAAGAAAGAGGAGGTGATTGAGAAGGGAAAGAAAGGCAGAAAATGACAGCACTAAAATGTCATCTCAAATTTTGACTCCTGACATGTAAAACAGTATTAAAGAAATAAATCAAGAATATATCAGTCTTTGAAAAGCATAGGATCAATTTAACGGCTTCAGCACCCTCTCCCCCGGCAATGACTCCCTCTCTCCTGCATGACTTCCTTCTTACCTAAAAGCAATGACAACAAAAATTCAGTCAAAAGAAAAACAAAATGGATCCCAAACACAGGAAAATAAACAAAGCTTCCTATTCTTTATATCACTATTATTTTAAAGATTTTAAATGTATACTCCATTCATAAAGGCCATACTTAAGACTAATAAAATAAATGGATTCATATCCTATTAGGAACATAACCCCTCCCCAATAAACATTAATGAAGTTGGCACCAATCTATTCAATCTACTTTTAACCCATGGGAAAAAAACAGCCTATATTGCAGAATAATATACAAACCTCTTTTACACTGTTGTCTCTTCTTTAGCAATCACTCTCACCTTTACTGAATTCTAGGATAAATTTATGATATCAATCCCTTTCTTTAATTTATAAAACAGTAAAATCCCAAGACCGCCTTCAAACAGAAGGAACACAGCCTCAATATGTTTCTATCACACCATAAAGACTGTTAAGACTCCCAGTAGAGCACTTTGACTTAAATCCTATAAATTTCCTGCTTAAATTTTCAAACAGGGGAAACCAGGGATACATATGAGGACATAAACCTACCTTTTGGTGATGGTTCTGTACTAGTCTGTATTGCTAAAGGATATAAAAAGGGCCATAAAGGAATTGGAATTATACTGAACAGGATCTCAGATTCCACAGTCTATTTGTAAACACAGACCTCTGAAATGTGCACAAGGACAGATGGGGAAAATATTTTTAACTCTCTGGGAAGGAGGGAGGCACTTAGCAATCCATCTACCCCATAAGATCCATTCTGAATGATCCACAAATATATCTGACAGTTATAAATTAAGCAGGTAGCAAATAGTATCTATATATGTTAGATACGTCTCATTATTTTGTTTCATTTTCATTTCCTACAACATTTAGTATGCAGACAAAAGTCATAAGAACTAAAAAGAAACTAAATTTGGCAATTTATCCTTCATCTTAAACTCCATCAAAAGAGATTTAAGACTATCTTTGCTGATATTCCTGTCTTTAAGAGTACAGAGAACAGGAGTATATAACTAAGAGAAGTTGAAGGTTTCCTTTATCTGGATTGAAAAAAACAATTGTGACTTTCTTTCTGATTATTCAAGAACATTTCACCTTAAGGCCTCAAACCCCTCTGCTTTTTTGTATTCATAGATATCATCATCAAGTATTATTACAGCTGTATTTTTATTAATGTGTCCCCTCTTCCAAAATATGTTATTTAATGGTAGCAACAGTATTTTAAAAACAGAAGCTGGTACAGGAAAGACCTGTGTCACATATTTGGTATATTAATCTGACTGGGGAAAGGTTCAGCATTCAATAAAAATATCTTAATATCTACCATTTATAACTATATTTATTTGTTCTTCTTGACAGAATTTGTGGAGCATCCATTATGTGCCAGAGACAATAATAAGAACTGGAATACAGAAATAAATAAAATGATTTCAAAGGTCCCTTGCCTTTATGGAGTTTACCTTCTTTGAGGGTAGTTCATAAGAAAAAAGCATCTGCAGATGAACAAGAAAATGATAGGAAGAAAAGTGCCAGGAATATAAAGGGAGCCTAAGACACATGGAAATAGTCAGGATTTCCTACCTTACACACACACACACACACGCCACACACACAAAACATACTTCTTTTTGAGGAATATGAAAAATTTAGAAAGATAAAATGGCTGATAGTCTCATAAAGTTATGATAAAAAAGACTTCAATTAATAATAGTATGTTCTGTCTTGACATCCAAAATCAGAAAAGTCTCAAAACAACCTAACTTCAAATTCCTCTCCCCACACTGTTCTTGTGTATGATGTCTGCTAGCTGAACACCCCTTATCAAATGGACCAAAAACAGTTCCTGCTCATCGCTGAAGGGCAGGTTTCTCTTCCCTGCCAACCTTTGGAATTAATCAGAGTAGCCAATCACAGCTTCCCATGGGACCCAGGGGACACATCGCCCTCTTACTACTAGAGAGCCTGTTTCCCACAGCCCCTACCTGTTTTGTTTGTTCTGTTCCTGAGTGCAAGCCCCTGTGTGGTGTCAAAGTCCTCTCCTAGGCTGAGAGTTTCTGTGACTACTAAACTTCTGTCAATTTCATATGTCTGGTGGTTAGGGTGGTATGCTTGGCCATCCCCAGAACAGTAGGGTGGGAAGCCCTCATCACTAGCAGGGTGCCTAGGAGACAATCAAAACAAAGGTAATTACCAGCCCAATTTCACACAAAGGTCTATTCTATGCAAAGAATACTAGCCTTGGACCCGGCACTCCAAGACAAATCTTTTCACCTCCCTTGAGCCTCACTCAGTTTCCTGAGTCAATAAGATAAGAATTACCTCACTACCTTGAAGTTTATTTCAAGCAAAAGAATGTTTGAAAAGTCCCCAGACCTGTAGATGTCTTTCTTATGCCTCTAGTGGTTCATTATGCTCTGGATAAAGAGATGTTTTTCCCATATCCCTGACACCTCAAATGGCTTCCCATGGTTATGCCTTTGAAGGTACCTTCCCCCTTTAAGCCCCAATTTTTCCCCTATCTAAAACCTTCCTAGCTTTTGTCAAGATGAAGTATTCTTTCAGTTGTGTTAATACCCATAACATCATGGTACATATATGACATTTCTGATTCAGATACATCTATTGCTGTTTTTTCTTGTGAGTTCTTTAATTTCCAAGTCCATTCTTTAATTTCCTTATCTTACTACTTGACATCTCCAAAGTCTTGTTTTAAGTAAAAAATGCCAATAGATTCACTAAACATTTATCATACCTCTCTCTCCCTTTCTACTTATTCTTGAATAAAAGCTATCAATAAAAGCACTGCTGAAACACTGCTTTGAATTTACATTGACACAAAGGTTTATAATAAGGACATGTCTCATAGTGAAAATAGATTTGAACAAATTCTAAAGTTTTGACATGAAAACTAAATATATTCAGGGTTGGTTTTGATAATAGGACTTTGGACTAAGGTATTTGTATTTGCATAGGAAATTCAGTTTATAAAAACAGCTAACAAGACATGCTGAACCATTATTTATCTTCTATAGGCACGTTCTCAACCATTAAAGCTTTGTTTTTTTATAACACTGAAAATCAGGAGGCTTTCCGTCTCTGCCAGGGACCACACAGCCCTACAGCAAAGTGAACAACTCTTGAAATTTCTGATTGACACAGACTAGATAGACCTGGTTGACTAGATAAGCAGATGTCCTAAATGCCTCCAAAGCTGTCAGAGAAAGAAAGAAATCTTGTCAGGGATAGGTATACCATCATACTCAGTGCTCTTTTATTTACAATTTATTCCACAGCCAAAAAATATTTCTAACCTCTAATTGAAATTGTATTTCTGTTTATAACATAACTATGTGAACCCATTTTCAATAATTTACCTAAGCAACTAAAAAATGAAACCCCAGAGTATCAAAAAGGCAACTGGCTGGCCTGTAGGCATATTTTAGTTGAATGCCATAATGCCTTAAATATTTGAAACTTAATGCTTTCAAAGAGGGTAAATACTGTTATATTTTCTGAGGGCTTTGCAAATCCCTGGCTTGATTTCTACCTGTGCCTACATCAATCTGTCTTATCCACAGCGTTTTGAGTCTGCAAATGCATCTTTAAAAGGTCACTGAGTCAGAAAAATAGCACCAAAAGGGGGAACTCAGATATCCTGGTTGCTAATCATGTCTCTATCTGTGTGACCTTGGGGAAGTCACCTCATTTTCCTGAATCTCATTTATGTCAACTGAGAAATTAGAGGCTCAGCTATTTAATTGAGGACATCACATCCAATGTAAGTCCCAATAAATTTCTTTATATATTGTGATAACTAGAAATTGCTTATCACAAAAACCAAAAAGATGAAAGAAATGAGGCCTTTCCACACTAATCAATCATTGCTTACGTTGCATTTTTGTCTTTGATATCTACTCGGCACCAAGCAGTTGTTGGCATAACTCCCATAACTCTTTTTTAATTATATTTTAACCATCTCAAATTCATCACCAAATTTTTTGAAGTCACTCTGGTATTTAAAAATTCCTTTTATCATTCATTTGCCAGATTCTCCTTTAAAATAATGACACTATGAGGGTTTTCTTTAAAGAGAGAAATAAAAAATTGTGTCATGCTGTCGTACTATGGGAGAGCTTATTGAAATTGTCATGTTACTTTGATGCCATCAGTGCACATTTTATGGAATGGTTTGTTTTTAATACAGAAAACCTTTAGATGAGAAGAAACATATTAGACTTGCTTTAAACTTTTAAAAACTTTTTTCAAGTTTTTTTTTTTAATGTTTTTACATTTTTGAGACCTCAAAGAGCAAGCTGGAGTTCGTAAGGTGTCATTCTTAGTGTTCAGGGCTGACTCTCCTGCTGGTGCTCAGTGGCTGCTGGTCGCCATAAAAAAGTACATTGTTGGAAGGTGGTATCAGTCTTTGGGAGGGACAGATTCAGGACACCTCCTCAAGAGGCCCTTGATACACTTTTCTACATTCTTTCTTAGGCACATGTTAGTACTCAAAACAAATTTCTACAGTAATTGCAAATATAATCCCAGTCCCTCTTTACTTGAAGTAATAAAAATATTTAAATTTTTTTGATTAAAAGTCATATATGTGTGTGTGTGTGTGTGTATACATCTATATAATTAAAATAAAATTTAGGAAAGTTCAACTTAAATGTACCAAAGACCTAAATTGTAAAATAGTCATCAGTCCAGAGTTAATTGTTAAAGTGATTTTAATTGGATTTTTATGAAAGAAAGCAATCCTTATGTCAGAAAATGAAAATAACCTCTTGGTCTCTATTGAAGTCAACTAGTTACAACTGTTATGCTGAACTTTTATGATGGGAATGCTTCTGGATGATTGTAATAACAAATGTAAAGATTCTGTTACTTTATTTCTTTCTCTGTGAATAATACAACCAAGTCCTGTCAGTTAAAATATTAAATAAAATATGTTGAAATGCAAACATTTCAGAAAGCCCAGCATTGCAGGTTGAAAAGAGTATTCCAATAGTGTTTTCCATAATGACAATTCTATTTATCAACTAATAGGAATCTCTCCTTCCTGAATCAAACAAAAGCACTAATTGTGATATTATTTCACAATCATTTAATTTTCTACTTAATTCCTACTGCTCACAGTGACAGAACTCACTTCTAATTAATTTATTTGACTATCCAATATTCAGTAAGACATAAAACAGGTACCAACCTAATATTTATTTGGGAAACAGATCCTAAGGTGATGACATTCTAAAGGAAATGCTTCTTATAGGATTATAGAAAAACCCCTTGGGCCTAACACATTGAAGAAACTGAAGAGTGAGAAAATCAAAGAAGGTACTATCTGGAAAGATGGCAAAATTTGTCTTGAGCTAAAATATAAAACAACTCAAAGAATAACATTATAGGAACTTGGTAAAGAAACATAAGACAAATTTAACACAGTTATTTTTTAGAACATTGATAAGTTGCAACATATCTAAAGAGAGATCATTACATGTTGGTTGTTTCCAAAAAAACTGCGTATCAAAGGCAAAAGTCACTATAGGTTATTCTAACAATTCTATCATATCTTGTGTCTTTGACAAAGAGGATTCTCAGCTTAGAGTAAAAATGCAAAATATAAAGGAGGTTATATATTAAAATTCTATATTTCTAAATCTGGAAAAAATTTCAATGTGAATTCATATGCAATACTGCTGCTGCTAAGTCGCTTCAGTCGTGTCCTACTCTGTGCGACCCCATAGACGGCAGCCCATCAGGCTCCCCCGTCCCTGGAATTCTCCCAGCAAGAACACTGGAGTGGGTTGCCATTTCCTTCTCCAACGCATGAAAGTGAAAAGTGAAAGTGAAGTCACTCAGTCGTGTTCGACTCTTAGCGATACCATGGACTGCAGCCTATCAGGCTCCTCTGTCCATGGGATTTTCCAGGCAAGAGTACTAGAGTGAGGTGCCATTGCCTTCTCTGCATATGCAATACTACAGAATACATATTTATATATTCTGCATATGTGTGTGAGAGAGAGTATGAGTGTAAAATACACTAGTTTTCTCTACTGAAGAAGGCTAGAAACAATGACTAAGTTTCCCAGTGCTTAGACAATGATCTTAAAATATTATTTACTTCTAAGAAGAACTAACACTTCTTGGAAAAGTAAGTCACTCCAGATCTGGGGAAGACGAACCTGGAACATCACTATATTGGATAAAGAAGAAATTATCAAAGACTTAAAGGCCCATGTTGAAGGACTCAGGTGCCAAATTCCAGAGACTTTCAGTGGTCAATGATTCAATAGCTTGAGCTTCACAAAGTATAAATTCAGTTAAAATAAAGATGTTTTAATCTGAGTTTAAAATAATATTTTTAATATCAATAGGTCATTTTCTGAGGGTAATAGGGAGTTGACCCATTTTTTTGAAAACTGTCAGCTAAAGGGAAAGAATCAAGCATTCATCCTGACTTTCCTGTATGAACTGTTCTACTAGGTAACCAAATAGATCAGGGAAAATATCTATTGTATGCATCTAATATTTGAAAAAGGAAAGATAGAACTAGAATATCACTGTTTGCAACTCCAATAAAAGTGTAGGTCTAGGCATTGAGCATCAACAGCAGCTAACATCAGAAAAAGAGGGAAAAACAGCACTAAGTGTCTCTGATGAAAGAAAACACAAAAATAGTAAACCTGAGTCTGATCAAGCCTCTGAATCCAGCTAGCAAGCTTTAGGGAATACACAGAGCAGAAAAATTTACAAAACTGCCATCAATGTTTCCCCAGGTAACTCAACAAATAAATTGTAAAGATAAAAAGATGAAAGAAAATGGATTAAACAAGTCTTTATTTAAAACTTAATTTTTTTAATGTGAAAGATTAAACTATAATGTCAAGGATGAATATTTCAATGATAAAACTACAAGGACATGGTGACTATAAAACCCAAAAGAGTAGTTACTTTGGGGAGAGGGAAGGAATTATGACTGGGAGTTGGTTACTGAGGAGCTTCAGTGGTGAGTAGTAAAATTATAGTTTTGACCTGGGTAATTGTTAAAATGATATGGGCTTTAAATGAATCCATTAAGCCATACATTTGTGTGTTTTACTGTATCTGTGCTTTAAAACAAAAGAATTTTAAGAAAAGCTTTTGTGGAATAATTCAAGAGCAAGTCTGTAGTTTAACTACATGATACTAAAAATAATCATTGGAATATCACTTCTCTTAGTAGAAAATCATTCATCCTGATGTAGTAGATAAAATAAGGTAAAAATTCTTATTTGCCTTTGAAAGTGCTGCAGACATTGTTTATAAAATAAGTGGTAACCACAAAATCCAACAGCCCTATAAAACTGGTTAGTCAAAGACATTAACAAGAATGTTTTGTTCATTGCCTACTAGGGAACTCTTTGAGGATTCTATGAGACTGTTAATGCTTTTTACTGCTTACTGAAGTAAATAATCAGGCTGCAGATCGAATATGGGCCATTTAAAAAATTTTAATAGTTTTATATGGATTAAGAAGAAGGGAAAAGCACTTTAACAGTTGAAAAGCAAAATACATATATTAATATAAAAGAAGCTTCTTTTGTTGAAGTTAAATCTATTTGTCAAAATCATATGCTAGGACATCTCTAAATAGAATAAAGATAAAAATAGCTTCTAAATTAACCATTGAAAATCAGAGATTGACAGGCAATACTTGTTTTCTATTGGCACTAATACTGGTCAAATTTTTTTTGTAGTATTTGTTTAACTTAGAACAGTAAAATCCATAGTTTTTTAAATATTTAAAATTGTTTGAAGAATAATAGACCTTGAAAATAAATATCATACCGTTCAAATGTACAAATCTGTACCTGCAACAAGGTGACATATTTGTACTTCTAGGATGTTTAAAGAAAATAAATACTAGCTTTCTGAACTTGACTTCATAAGGAGTTTAATTATTCTAAGCTTTCTATTGATATGAGTTAAATAAACAAAGTGCTTAATTTTAAAAGCACATTCGTGGCAGTATTTGACAATCACATATAAAGGAAATAGAGCTTACACCACAGATAAAAACAAACAGGCAACTTCTAGTCCTTCAGCTAGAAGACCCATTAGGGAAAAATTAAAACATAAAAGAAAGAAGCTTGTTTTAAAAAATTACAACCACATAAGTTTTATACAGCTTAAGTATTACTGGTTTTCTTTGCATCGCAATGTTAATTATGATATATATTAAGATATATGGAACTTATGATAGAAAAATTATATGTGTGTATATATATAGGTTTACAAATGCATTTATATATTATATACATATATATATAACATATAAAATTGGGGATACATACTTCTTTGAGAATATGGTAATTCGATTCTGTAATCTTTTTCTGAGGCCAATTATATAATGCTTTCTAGGGCTTTAATAATTTAAGTTTAAGAGGAATTATTAGTCACTTTGTATATTACCCAACCTTTTTAGATCTTTTTGGCTATCAGTTTTCTCACCATCTCTGCATACTTCCAGATATCCTCATCTTATCTAATCATCTAGCGTTCTTCAGTGATTTTCCTCCCACTTTCCTGCTCAACAACTTAAATTCTGCAATTTGGATTTCAAAATTTTTCACTCATTCTTTCAGACATGCACTCAATAAACATCCCAATGCTCCAGGGACTGAAGTCCCAGGAGGAACATAGTGATATAAAAGTTAGTTAGACATAGGCCTTATTTAAATGGCAACAACAACAACAAAAACCAGCTAATGGCAATAACACGTGGTAAGGGCTGTGATGGCACAGAGTGTTATATTGTAGAACTGCAAAATATAAGTACTTGGTCCATATTGGGGGAGGGGCACTGGGAGGAGGGTCACTAAGCATGAAGGCGAATCAAAGGAGGCTTCATAAAGAAAGTGCTAGGAATTAGATCAGAGGAGGCCTTCTATATTACACTTATATTACACTAAGAAATCACAATTTTACCCTGAATGGTTGGGGAGATCATTGAAAGGTTTAAACAAGGAGATGATACGATCCAGTATTCCACTTGGAAAAATCACTAAGGCTGCAGTGTGGCTAGTGGACTGAAGAAGATCAAGGCTGGAGATTGGAGGGCCACTAAGGAGACCAATGCTGTAATTTTAAGAAGAAATTATTTTTAAAAAGAAGAAGAAGAAACTGTAAAGGCTCAGACAAAGAAAATAGCTGTGGGATTAAGGAAAAATAGAAAAGAGTCCAAAGATAATTTAAAATAGAATTATTAGGACTTGGCTGCAAATTTTGATGGAGACGGCAATGGCACCCCACTCCAGTACTCTTGCCTGGAAAATCCCATGGACAGAGGAGCCTGGTAGGCTGTAGTCCATGGGGTCGCGAAGAGTCAGACACGACTGAGCGACTTCCCTTTCACTTTTCACTTTCATGCATTGGAGAAGGAAATGGCAACCCACTCCAGTGTTCTTGCCGGGAGAATCCCAGGGACGGGGGAGCCTGGTGGGCTGCCGTCTATGGGGTCACACAGAGTCGGACACGACTGGAGTGACCTAGCAGTAGCAGCAAATTTTGAACAACATGTGACTGTAACGGTTCACTGAGATTTTGAATAAAGGAAGAAACACATACTCTTGTGATGAGTATGAGTTCAGTTTCGTACACACTGAATTTGAGGTCCCCATGGAATAGCCAAAGGGTAATGTCCAGTAGAAGACTGAATGTCTTCTCTCCTTCTCTTGTAATAAATTATAGATGTAGATTTGAGAGTCATCCATATATGGTACCTGAAGCCACAAGACTGGAACAAAGTGAGAAAAGTATTAGTACTTTATTAAATTTCCCACTATTATTAAAGTGAGAAAAGTAGTCTAAAATATATACAAAAAATAGTCAGAAAGACCAAGGGAAAAACCAAGAGATTATGGTATAAATTTGCAGAAATGAGTTTATAATAGTAAAGAGTGACCAAATGAAATGCTTTAGAGTACAAAAGCTGAAAAAAATAAAAAGGTGACTATTGATTATCAGTGATTTTGGCATGAGTTATTTCTAAGTGGTTGTAGACAAACCCAGGTGGCTATGGATTTTTAAATTTATAGAAGATTAGAATGTCCACGGGGTCGCAAAGAGTCGGACACGACTGAGTGAATTCACCTTCAGCTATCTTTATTTATTTAATTGGTGGAAAATTGCTTTATAATTTTGTATTGGCTTTGCTCTACAACAACTGCATCAGTCATAATTACATATATATATATACACATCCCTTCCCTCCTGAGTCTCCCTCCCCTCTCCCATCCCACATCCATAGGTCACCACAGAGTGCCAGGCTTGGATCCCTGTGTTATTTAGCAACTTCCCATTTCACACATGATGGTGTATATATGTCAGTGTTACTTTCTCAATTAATCCCACCCTCTCCTTGCTCCACTGTGATAAGGAAGATGTTTTTATGCAAGTGCTGTATCTGAGCAGGTAGAACAAATGGAGGAACAGAGAGGGAGAGAGAGATTAAGAATATAAGAAAAAGGCAGCAAATAATTAACTAAGGTTTCTGATGACTTAAGAGGAAATGCAATTCATAGCTAATGCTGAGAATGTAGCTTTAGAAAGAATGCATGTTATCTCTTTCACTAAAATTGGAAGTAGAGAAGCAAAAAAAGACTGTATATATTAATATGGTGATGATGAGTTCCTGTCCCAATGCACTCTCACCAAGGAAAAAAATAAATTCAAAGATACATAATAAATATTCAGATATGAATTTGGAAGAGGCAAAAAGTCATGTCTGTTGGCATCTGTGTGCTTTGAAGTGAGAAAGTTAACCAGAGATATTTGCAGACTTTCCAATAAATTAAATGAAACTATTCATTTAAATAGATAAAAATTATGTGAAAAAGTTTGGTGTTACTTAACTATGGTCTCTCTCTTAAGTAAGTAAACTACTTAAAATATTAATTTTAACAGAATAATCTCTTTAAAGAATCAGGTTGTTGCTAAGTTGGTGTATGGGATAGCAGAAGACACAAGTGAAAGTCACTTAGTGGTATCCAACTCTTTGAGACCCCATGGACTATACAGGCCAGAATACTGGAGTGGGTAGCCTTTCCCCTCTCTAGGGGATCTTCCTAACCCAGGGATCAAACCCAGGTCTCCCTCATTGCAGGCAATTCTTTACTAATTTAGCCACCAGGGAAGTCCAAGAATACCGGAGTATATTCAGCCGAGAATGCTGAAGGGATAGGAGCCTATCCCTTCTCCAGTGGATTTTTCCAACCCAAAATGGAGTCTCTTACATTGCAGGTAGATTCTTTACCAGCTGAGCTATCAGAGAAGCCCAGAAGACACAAAGCAATACTAATAAAATCCTCTGAGCAGGACTGCTAGAGGTTAGAGGAATGAACTTAACACCAAGAGTTAAGAAATGGCTTTGATATCTAATCAAAGTGATCCAGGGAGCCACTATAAGCTCTGAAATAAGAGAGAAACATGACATCATTCTTGTACAGGAATATAGTACAAGCTTGGAGTCTATCTCAACATCTAACTTTCTTCACATAGTGGTTGAATATGGCATAATCTCATGGCTATAGCTTTGGACATATATTTTCTATGCCAGGATCAGAGAAGCATTTCTAGCAGGATCTCTGCTTGGGTTCTGATATTACTTTGTCTTAGTTCACTCTTACACTCTAAAGTGATGCCATCTGGAGCTTTCTACCAATGGAAGGCAAGAGGTAGTAGATAAATAGGGAACGGCTACATTTAAGTTTCCTCCTTGAAGTCCTGTGAGACTTGACTTCATACTCTCCAACATACTAAAAGTGAAACATTCAGTGGCCTAAAACTGGTTGACTACATAGGTTGTGCTCAATTTTAAAATGGCCACAATGCATCTTTTCTTGAAAGATTATCTTAAATTCTTATCTCAATATTTAATATTAGAACAGAGACTTTCAATTCTAGTTAGAATAAACACACTTCATTCTCCTCGTCTGAATGAAGCTATAAAACCTAAACAGAATGCATGTCACATCTATTTCAAGGCTCTGAAAAGTAAGTAGTACCAGGAATGTTGGAGAATACCAAATTAGAAGTACTGTCAAACCAACAGTGAATTTACCTTATTTTCCCCAATGGTAGCTACAAGTCTGAACTCAACATAGTTGGAAACATGAATTTGACACTGATATAGACAGGGAAGAAGCTAAAAGCAGCTTTACAATGAAGCTCTCCAGTTCTGGTACAAAAAGCAGAAAAGCAGACTCTTAATTCTCAAAAAGGATAAGGAACATTTTCCGTATTTTTATTTTTCCCTCTTGTCCCTATCGTCTGGAACTTAACTGGTGGTGGAGGAACAAGATGGCAGAGGAGTAGGTGGACATGGAATACCTCTCTTGCCTGGATACAACAGGAATATACCTTCAGACACAGAAGTGCATGCAGAACGCCAGCTGAGAGATGACAGGAGTCCCTGACCAGCAGAAAAGAATATATAGATCCACGCAAAACTCGGTAGGATGAAGGAACTATGGGGGGAAATGGGAGTGTTAGTAAGACTGGACCTGCCCTCTGTGGGTGGGGGAACTGAAGCAGGGGTCCAATCCCCACGTTGGGGCAATTGTCTGAGTCAGAGGAGAAACAAAGCTGAGAGGGAAACAGCTGATCTGTGGCAGCCTAACTGGAAAGAGAATCAGACAGTCCTTGCCGCGGCCATACATACCCCAGACAGGGACACAGGTCCCCTGGAAGGCGCAACAGCTGGGAGCTGGAGTTTAGGGATTGTGGAGCAATCCCAGAGCAAGGGCTGCTGTTAATTGCAGAGATGGACTGAGGGGGTGTGAGGGAGGAGACTGTGGTAGGAAATGCCTGTGGAGGAAAGCCGGGCAGCCATGGAAGCAAAGCGATACTGCTGAGTCACATGTGGAGTCACACATGCTAACGGTGGAGCCATTACCAGAGCCTCTCTCCCCTCCCACGCCAGCACTGGCAGCTGAACAGTAGACAGGCTGGCCCATCAAACAGCCCCTGCACTGAACTGCAGAGCAGGGCCCCACCGTGGGTGCTCCTTTAAGTGACTGACATGCTGATCTACAGAGTAGGACCCCAGCCAGCGGGGTGTAGGGGGGGGCAGAGGTGCCCTCTATGTTCATGATGCACCAAACAACAGAGTTGGACCCCAGGCAAGGAATCCCTCTAAATGCCAGAATGGGCAGAGCTACAGAGAAAGGATTGGCCAAAGAGGCTTCTGATCACCAGCAACAAGAGGCTAGATAAAAGACTCTGAGAGGGCCGTAACTCCTGCGGTGGAGGCAGTCCTTGTTCCAGCACACTCAGTGCCACCAGGGTCCCCGCTAGCCAAGCAGCTGCACCACCTTCATGCTCAACTCTCACAGGAGCAGAGCTGCCACACGCAAAAAAAGTCTTGCGCCTATGCACGCAGGGTCACTTCAGTAGTGTCCAACTCTGCGACCCTGCGTGGACTGTGGCCTGCCAGGCTTCTCTGTCAGGGAGGGGGTTTCTCCAGGCAAGAATACTGGAGCATGTTGGCCAGTACTGGCTGCCATTCCCTTCTAGAGCACTGTATTTCCTGCTGCCCCAGCCACCAATTTGGCAATTTGATCTCTAGTTCCTCTGCCTTTTCTAAAACCAGCTTGAACATCTGGAAGTTCACATTTCACGTATTGCTGGTTACGTATAGACAGCATATAAATGGGTCTTGTTTTTGTATCCATTTAGATAGTCTGTGTCTTTTGGTTGGAGCATTTAATCCATTGACATTTAAAGTAATTATTGATATATATATGTTCCTATTACCATTTTCTGATATTTGTGGTTGATTTTGTAGATCTTTTTCTTCTGTTGTGTATTGCTGGTTACGTATAGACAGCATATAAATGGGTCTTGTTTTTGTATCCATTTAGATAGTCTGTGTCTTTTGGTTGGAGCATTTAATCCATTGACATTTAAAGTAATTATTGATATATATATGTTCCTATTACCATTTTCTGATATTTGTGGTTGATTTTGTAGATCTTTTTCTTCTGTTGCATTTCTTGACTATATAAGTCCATTTAAAATTTGTTGTAAATTTGGTTTTTTGGTACTGAATTCTCAGCTCTTGCTTGTCTGAAAAGCTTTTTATTTCTCCATCAGTTTTGAATGAAATCCTTGCCAGGTACAGTAATCTTGGTTGTAGATGTTTCCCTTTCAGTACTTTAACTATATCGTGCCATTCCCTTCAGGCCTGCAGAATTTCTGCTGAAAGATCAGATGTTAAGTGTATTGGGTTTCCCTTGTATGTCACTTATTGCTTCTCCCTTGCTGCTTTTACTATTCTTTCTTTGTGTTTCATCTTTTTTAGCTTGATTAGTATGTGTCTTTGTGTGTTTCTCCTTGGGTTTATCCTGTATGGGACTCTTGGACTTGACTATTTCCTTTTCCATGTTGGGGAAAATTTCAACTATAATCTCATCAAAAATTTTCTCATACCCTTTCTTTTTCTCTTCTTCTGGGACCCCTGGAATTCAAATGTTGGTGTGTCTGATATTGTCTCAGGGGTCTCTGAGACTGTCCTCAGTTCTTTTCATTCTCTTTACTTTATTCTGCTCTTCAGAAGTTATTTCCACCATTTTATCTTCCAGCTCACTGATTCGTTCTTCTGCTTCAGATATCTGCTATTGATTCCTTCCAGAGTATTTTTAATTTCAGTAATTGTGTTGTTTGTCTCTGCATGTTTAGTCTTTAATTCTTCTAGGTCTTTGTTAACTGATTCTTGCATTTTCTCCATTTTTCTTCAAGATTTTTAATAATCTCTGCTATCATTATTCTGAATTCTTTTTCAGGTAATTTGTCTATTTCCTCTTCATTTATTTTGACTTCTGTGTCTTTAGTTTGTTTGTCTTCATTTGTATAGTATTTCTCTGCCTTTTCATTATTATTATTATTATTTTAACTTATTGTTTTTGAGGTCTCCTTTTTTCAGGCTTCAAGGTTGAACTCTTTCTTCCTTTCAGTTTCTGCCTCCTAAGGTTGGTCCAGTGATTTGTGTAAGGCTCTTATGGGGTGAGATTTGTGCTGAGTTTTGGTTTGTTTGTTTGTTTGTTTTCCCTCTGATGAAGCGTCTTGCACAGGTTGCTACTGGTGGTTGCGTGATGCTGGTCTTGTATTCTGGTGGTTTCCTTTGTGTGAGTTCTCACTATGAATACTCCCTAGGGTTAGTTCTCAGGTAGTCTAGGGTCTTGGAGTCAGTCCTCCCACTCCAAAGGCTCAGGGCTTGATCTCTGGTCTGGAATAAAGATTCCACAAGTGGTTTGTTATGGCATTAAGTGAGATTATAACAAATATCTGAAAATGAGAAACCAAAGATGTAGTCCAGACAAACAGCAGTTACAAAATCAGGCAAATAATAATTAAAATAATGGAAAATACACATATACATATACACACATGATTCAAAGTCCAAAGAGTCTAATAAAAATAAAGTACAATATTTGACCTGGCAAACAAAGGGAATAAAAAAT
>SJYX01003586.1:501592-512079 GCA_006410675.1 Oreotragus oreotragus | reverse complement strand
TATCAATATTACTGTTTCTATAAAACATTAAGAGGGGGACAGAGAAAAGACCACAAAATGGCATCAAATTAAAACCTTGCCGACTGTACCTTTTGCCTTGGGCTTGGTCTGACCTGAGCTAACTCCACCTAAGTATTACCAGAGAAAGTTACATCAGGCTTAGGGATTTAGAGGCCCGGCCAGCAACTCTATAATTATCTTGTTTTTGAGTCACAATTTCTGCATTTTCTGTTTATAGTTTCCTTAATTTCTTCATATAAATTTTATAGGGTCTGAAGGTATTAATAGCAAGAGATTGGTAAGAAATGTGTGTGTGTTTAAGATGTCAGCATTACCTGCAACAGATGAAAATGAAGATCCAATGCCTTGAAGAGTTCGGGCCACAAAGAGCAGAGTATAGGTACCAGAAAAGGCGAACACTGGGCAAAGAGAAGAGCAGGAATTCCCCAGTTAGCAAATGGTCTGGCCACTGGTAGATGGGCTCATGATACTACAGACATGAGCCATTATGCTCATGTTTTAATAAAGAGGGATCACTGCTCCCTGTTTTCAGAGCTGCTTTTCTAATCCTCTCCCTTAATTAGGATTGCATTATAACTGAGATGAAGACTGAGAAACAAAAGAAGCATAAACTGCTGCACCACATGGCGGACAGAAGGCAGGGTGCCCACACTTCCTGCTTAAAGCCCAACATCCTGCCCACTGAGTCAGGGCTGACCAAGTAACCCAATGACCTGGACTGAGAACTAGTCCCTAGATCCTGCTTTGGGTTCCCCATATGCCACAGCCTGATTTGATCTTTGCCATCGCTGGGTCCTACTGGGTCATCTGGAGTGGGAGACAAAAGCTATATGTACTTGAAGGTCCATGGGTATTGGGTAGAAAAGAATATCTTGTGATTCAATCGGATTCCTCCCCTCATATTGGAAAGTCTTTTAGCCAAGTCAGATCAGGGAGTATTTATTAAGTAACACTGACCATGCAGCTGTGCTGAACTCTGCAGCAATGTGAAACAAAGAGACCACCCAGTTCCGCCCTTGAAGAGATGCAGTCTACTAGAGACTAACAAGCCCGCATGAAACTGAAGGTTAGGAGTAGGTTATCAGAGACTAAATTACAGAGTGTTGGAGGTAAGGTTGATGCGTCCAGACATGTCTCACCCCATATTCTAAGACAACACCGCAGAAAGGGAGAAGACTTGCTCCCAAAGTGTCTGCATCAGCAACGTTGAACCCCTTTGCCCATTCATTACAATGGCTGTGCTTTTAATCTTCCCCCATTACTTCCCCGCATGATCACACCGTCTCCCAAACATGCAAATGATTGGCCTCTCCCTGCCACACTTCCAGCGATCTCTTCCAGGCTTTCTGATTTTAGTCTGTTCAAGGTCTGCTACCCCAGTGTCCTCTGTTAGACCAACTCATCCCTGTTTGCCCAGAACCTTCATGATTTTATTTTTATTTGTTTATTTTATTGGTGTATAGTTGCTGCTTCACAATGTTGTGCTAGTTTCTGTTGTACAATGAAGTTAATCAGATATATATATATATATATATATACACACACACATATATTTCCTCCTTTTTGGACCTCCTCTGCACCCACCCATTCCACCCATCTAGGTCAAGAGGCATGTGAAAAGATGATCAACATCACTAATTATTAAAGAAATGAAGATCAAAACTTCAATGAGGTATCACCTCACACTGGTTAGAATGACCATCATCAAAAAATCTACAAACAATAAAGGCTGGAGAGGGAGTGAAGAAAAGGGGATCCTCTTGCACTGTAGGTGGGAATGTAAATTGATGCAGCCACTATGGAGATCAGTATGGAGGTTCTTTAAAAAACCGAAAATAAAACTACTTTATCTTATTTTATTGGCCACATCTTACAATATGTGGGACCTTAGTTCCTCAATTCCAACCAGGGAATTGAACCTGTGCCCCTTGCATTGGCAGCATGGAGTCCTAACCACTGGACCAGAAGGGAAGCCTCTAGGACCTTTGAGTATTAAAATCAAAAGTCTCACATCCTGGGAAGCCCCTCAATCCCAGGCAAACTGGGGGGTTGGTCCCCCCTGTTTAAGAAGACCAAAGTAATTTTGCACCCCTAACACAGGCCACCATTTAACTCTGAATTACATTAAGTTTGTTTTCCAGCTAGGGGCCCTTAGGGAGAGTGATGGGCATCAGCAACCTCATTTAGTACTTAAAAACCCTGAAGGGGACTTCCTTGGTGACACAGTGGATAAGAATCTGCCTGCCAATGCAGAGAACATGGATTCAGTCCCTAGTCCAGGAAAATTCCACTTGCTGCGGGGCAACTAAGCCAGAACGCCACAACCATTGAGCCTGTGCTTTAGAGCCCTGGAGCCAAAACTACTGGGCCTGCAGGCCTAGAGCCTGTGCTCCACAGCAGGAGAAGCCACAGCAATAAGGAGTCTGAGCACTGCAGTGAAGAACAGCCCCCTCACTGCAGCTGGAGAAAAGCCGGCGCAGCAACGAAGACCAGTCCGGCCAAAAATAAAATAAACACTTTAAAAAAGAAAAAAGACAAAACCCTGAAGGAATGCTACATAGGATCCCCTAAACACCAAATGTTTGCTAGAGTTAGGCCAACTGAGTATAGCAACACTGGTTATGGTATCGAAATAATAATTATTATTTAATACACACAGTTTGGTAGATAAGAAAGCTTTCAAAACATGAGTTCTTGGCAGAGAATCAGGCGAGGACCTTATGCTGAAAAGTATGGGATCCACTAGCAGACTGCATTATCTCATTTTGCAGCGTGTGTGTTGTGCCTTCCAGGCAAGCATCAAGTGCCCAGGGAAGCCCCTGGGGTCCAGTGGTCAAGAATCGCTTGCCAATGCAGAGGGCATGGATAGCATACCTGGTCCAGAAAGACCCCACTTGCTGTGGGGCAGCTAAGCCAATGCACTGCAGCTACTGAAGCCTGTATGCCTAGAGTCTGCGCTCTGCCACAAAAGCCACCGCAACGATGAGATTGAAAGAATAGGCCCCTCCCCCCAACCAGAAAGAGCCCGTGCACAGAACGAAGACCCAGCACAGCCAAAAATAACGCAAATAAATAAATAAATAAATACATCTTTTTTAATGGAGTTTATTCAAAAAAAAAAAAGAATCTGCCTTCCAATGAAGGGGACATGGATCCAATCCTTGGTCAGAGAACTAAGATCCCACATGCCATGAGGCAGCTAAACCCATGTGTGGCAATGGCTGAACACATGCTCCACAACTAGCGAGCCCGTGTGCTGCCAGCGACAGAGCCCACGCGCTCCGGAGCTCAAAAAAGAATCTGCCTTCCAATGAAGGGGACATGGATCCAATCCTTGGCCAGAGAACTAAGATCCCACATGCCATGAGGCAGCTAAACCCATGTGTGGCAATGGCTGAACACATGCTCCACAACTAGCGAGCCCGTGTGCTGCCAGCGACAGAGCCCACGCGCTCCGGAGCTCGGGCACCACAGCTGGAGAGCAGCCCATGCAACACAACGAAAGAGCCTGCTTGCCGCAATGAGGACTCAGTGTAGCCAAAATGAATAAGAACTCCTGGAGCTCTTAGAACTCCAAGATGTGTAGAACCACATCTTTTCGTTCTTTACATTCCCTCAGTGACTTTTCACCATCAAGGCATCATACATATGCACCAGAGAAATGATTTATATCTATTTCATTAGATGAAACAGAGCACCTCATTATTTTTTAATTTACTGCTTAGCATAGGTTGGGGCTTCCCTGATAGCTCAGTTGGTAAAGAATCCACTTGCAATGCAGGAAACTCCAGTTCAATTCTGGAGTCAGGAAGATCTGCTGGAGAAGGAACAGGCTACCCACTCCAGTATTCTTGGGCTTCCCTTGTGACTCAGCTGGTAAAGAATCTGCCTGCAATGTGGGAGACCTGGGTTCAACCCCTGGGTTGGGGAGATCCCTTGGAGAAGGGAAAGGCTACCCACTCCAGTATCCTGGCCTGGAGAATTCCATGGACTGTATAGTCCATGGGGTTGCAAAGAGTCGGATACGACTGAGTAACTTTCCCTTTCTTCACTTTCAGCCTAGGTTGAGCTCCTAGAAGTTCAATAAAGATTTCCAACTTTAAGCTCTTCATTTTCTGTGATTCAACTAGAATGTCACAAGTAGGCTGACGTTCTCAGATAGAACTTCACACACGGAGCTCCTGCACTTTGTACCTTCCAGCCCTGAATGAAACAAGTTCCTGTTAAGCACTCGTAGAAAGGAGTCAAGTTCTATGCTGGAAGGGATGGAAACTTCAGGAGGAACAACAGGCAAAATAGAAAAGTAATAGAAAGGCAATAAGGAAAATAAGAGAGAGGGACTTCCGGTGGTCCAGTGGTTAAGAATCCGCCTGTCAACGCAGGAGACAAGAGTTCCATCCCTGGGCCAGGAGGCTCCTACATGCCTCAGGGCAGCTAAGCCCCTGCACCGAAACTACTGAGCCCGTGAACCCTAGAGCCTGTGCTCTGAAACAAGGGAAGCCCTCGCGCTGCAGCTAGAGAGTAGCCCCCACTCGCCGAAACGAGAGAGACCCCACACACATCACCAAAGGCCCAGCACAGCCACAAGTAAGTGAATTAAAAAACTGGAGAAGAGAAACCAGAGGGAGAATGGGAGGAGAGGCAGCAGAGGCACCAAGCTGCCTTCCCTTTATCAACCTCTCCCCAGCCCCTCACCCTCTCCCCATTTTCATTCTTTCTTATTTTTTCAGGGTCAATTTCCAGGTATATTTTATTTCACTTAATATTCTCATGTTATCTCCATTTTATTGGGAACATTTATCTGATGCTGGGTAGACTATTTGTCTTTCTCTTTCTTGTTTCCTTAGCAAATTTATTTTCTAAATCTATAACCTTTAATGGCCTTCCTTGAAGGCAGTAAACTTTTTCGAATTTGCCAGTTGCTATTGACCAATTTAGATGTTTTGTTAGTTGCCCTTTACCCTTGTAAATCAAAATACTATGACCTATTCTCAAAGATGGGAGGTTTGTACTAAACTCATTCAAGGGATTACTCACACACACACACACACACACACACACACACACACACACTATACTATACCATACATATTAAAACAGCCTTCACAATTTCCCCCAGCTGAATGAAGTGAACTATCTGTTCTTTTGCAGTGTGATATACAAATGCCAGGCTTGCCAGTTGGCTCAGTGGTAAAGAATCCACCTGCCAGTGGAAGGAGATGCAGAAGATTCAAGCTCAATCCCTGGGTCAGGAAGATCCCCTAGAGGAGGAAATGGCAACCCACTCCAGTACTCTTGCTGGGATAATCTCAAGGGGTCACGAAGAGTCAGATACAACTGAGCAACTGAGCACAGATACAAATGCCACATAGATTAAGTTGTCTCTACTGCTCTGGTCCCCATAACAAAACTGTAAAGCATTTAAATCAGTGTCATAGGCCACTTAGTTAAATGACTAATTAGCTAACTTGACTCTGCTATCTTCCCTGTAATGCATGTGATAAAATCAAAGTTAATCAATGAAGGGAAGAATAGCGGGAACAAATTACTTACTAACTGTGGAGATAAACATGATAACAAAGCCAGCAAACATGGGGATGTGATATCCAATCCTAAAAGGGAATTAAAAAAAAAAGATACAAGTCCAATAGCCATCCATATACTTGCACTATGTTGTTTCATGCAATTGGGAACAGAAATGTGATTATTTGAGTGCCTCTGAAGGCAGGTGTAGAGATGGAATATTACACATGAATACATACAAATAAACAGGCAAATTTACCTGTCAGCCAGGACCCAAATCCTCTTTTCCAGAAAAGACAACCTAAGCAGAGTGCATATCTTTTTGAAACATCAGGATAATCCCAACCATGAAATACTAAGAGGCCAGCACTCTAGACTGCAATAGGCTTGTCCTATTTCCACCCTTCCCCCATTTAAGCCATGTTCCAGGGCACTGAAATAACACCAATAGAACACTTCTGTTCACTGGTTCTCTTCTTGGTACTCAACAGTCATGACATTACAAAGAAAACCTGAAACCCATGGTATTACACCAATATTGCGTTGTCCTTCCCAAAAAGCTGACTGCCTGGGATGCAGACAAGTAATCACCTTTATCCCTTCTAACCACCTTTATGATATCTTAGCCCATCCTCCTATTTCTGAGCCTCCAAGTCCCCTATATGGCACTGCGCCCATCAAGATACCTGTTGGTAAGAGGGCCCATGAAGGGGTTGACCAGAAGTTGCATCAGAGCCTTGGAAGCAAACAGAACCCCAACCCATATGTTCTCTTCCTTCAGGAATTCTGTGGCTTGAAAGCAGTTGTTTCCATGTNCGAAGGGGTTGACCAGAAGTTGCATCAGAGCCTTGGAAGCAAACAGAACCCCAACCCATATGTTCTCTTCCTTCAGGAATTCTGTGGCTTGAAAGCAGTTGTTTCCATGTGCTGCAATGGCTTCAGTGACTGGAGGGGAGACGGTGCCAGAAATACCACTTGTCCTTGCTATGCCACTGGGCACACTTTCTTCAATAGCCACGGTGTTGTTTTCAAAGGAGAAGATGGTGGGAAAAGCGGGAGTGAGGGCAGGCTGGGAAGTTGTGGTGGAGCCGAGGTATCGAGAACCGTTGATGTCTTTGAACTCTATGGCATAGAGGTAGGTGGGCACAATGGGCACTGAAAGTGAAGTACAAGTCATGAGGGCTAAGGCCAGATTGTCTTTTGACTGTTAGTCAATTCAGGGACATTACCATGCAATCCAGATTTACATTCTTGGAGATGTCTAAGTGACGATCTACTCAAGTCTACTCAAAGGCTGTGCCAGGACTTCCCTGGTGGTCCAGTGGTTAAGGACCCACCTCTCAACTGAGGACACGGGTTCGATCCCCGGCCCAGGAACTTAGATCCCACATGTTGTGGGGCAACTAAACATGTGTGCCACAACCACTGAGGTCCATGTGCCCTAGAGCCTGTGCTCGGCAACAAGAGACCCCACCACAATGAGAAGTCCTGCAACTATAGAGCGGCCCCTACTCACCACAACTGGAGAAAGCCCGGTGCATCAGCGAAGAACCTGTGAGCCACAAAAAGAACCCAGCACAGCCAAAACACAAAGACGGTGCCTGCCCAAATTATCCTATTAGCTCAAGTGCCTGAATTCCAACCATCATACAACTGGTCCTCCTTATTCATGGATTCCATATTGGCTCATTCACTCACTGGCTAACATTTATTTGTGATCACCAAGATCAATGCTCACAGAGCCAGTACGGTTTTTCTTAGACATACATGCAGAAAACTCTGAGTCATCAGATGTTCGGTTTTGCAGCTGAGGCTGAACAAGGCAGACTCTGCCTTCCTGTTCCACTCTCACACAGATATGCGGAGCATGAAGGGGGGAGGAGCAGTGCAGGGCAAGAATGTGCAGCTCTGGGGCCAGTCGCGCAGAGCTTGAATCCACTCGGCACCTGCTAGTGGAGCCGCCTCAGGCAAGTCACTTAACACTTCTGAACCTCACTATCTCTTCTGTAAAAAAAGAAAAAAATACAATCTACCAGGACAGATAACATTTTTTTTTAGTTTAAGATTATAATCTATATGGGGTATGCATGTATATGTGTGGATTTTCCCAAGGAGCAATTATTTGTTATTAAAATATTAATTAACTAAATGCATGCGTGCATGTGTATACACCAAGTCAATTCTGTTGTGCCCGACTCTGTGGACTAGGGCCCACCAGACTCCTCCATCCATAGGATTCTCCAGGCAAGAATACTGGAGTGGGTTGCCATGCCATTCTTCAGGGGTTCTTCTCGACCCAGGGATCGAACCCGAGTCTCCTATGGCTCCTGCATTGCAGGCAACCGACTAAATATTAATTGACTAAATCCAGTGCTCAGGGACTTTCCTGGTGGTCCAGTGGCTAAGACTCTATGCTTTCACTGCAGGGTCATGGGTTTGACCCCTGGTCAGGAAACTAAGACCCGGCATGCCCCAAGTGAGGCCATAAATAAATGTGAATATAGATAAATAAACCCAATGTTCACAGAAACGTTATAGAGCATAATTACCACAAATAAGAACTGACTGTACTGATTTACAATTTGTCTTAAGAAGATTCTTGTTTAGAAGCATATATTTTACCCAAGGGACTGCCCAGGTGGTGCTAGTGGTAAAAAACCACCTGCCAATGCAGGAGACATAATGAGACACGACTTCAGTCCCTGGGTGGGGAAGATGCCCTGGAGGAGGGCGTGGCAACCCACTCTAGTATTCTTGCCTGGAAAATATCAAGGACGGAGGAGCCCAGTGGGTTACAGTCCAGAAGGTCTCAAAGAGTCAGACACAACTGAAGCGACACAGCATGCATGCATGCATTTTATCCAAGGGGAAATATGTTGGCACCCATTTATACACCAGCATAACTAAATGTAAAAATTAATATACTACCAACTTAAAAAAAAGAACTGGGAGGGAATGAGCCACAGGAAAGTAAGATTTGGATAAGGAGTTAGAAATCCACATAGAATATGTTGGGCTTCCCTGGTAGCTCAGCTGGTAAAGAATCCACTGCAATTCTGCAATGCAGGAGACCCAGGTTCGATTCCTGGATCAGGAAGATTCCCTGGAGGAAGGCATGGCAACCCACTCCAGTATTCTTGCCTGGAGAATCCCCATGGACAGAGGAGCCTGGCAGGCTACAGTCCAAGGGGTAGCAAAGAATCAGACATGACTGAGCAACTAAGCACAGCATAGAGTGTGTTATTTTGACAGAACAGACAAAAGTAACACAGTGAGAAGATACTCACTATCCCAGAGGCCTTTGGNAGGAGCAGTGCAGGGCAAGAATGTGCAGCTCTGGGGCCAGTCGCGCAGAGCTTGAATCCACTCGGCACCTGCTAGTGGAGCCGCCTCAGGCAAGTCACTTAACACTTCTGAACCTCACTATCTCTTCTGTAAAAAAAGAAAAAAATACAATCTACCAGGACAGATAACATTTTTTTTTTAGTTTAAGATTATAATCTATATGGGGTATGCATGTATATGTGTGGATTTTCCCAAGGAGCAATTATTTGTTATTAAAATATTAATTAACTAAATGCATGCGTGCATGTGTATACACCAAGTCAATTCTGTTGTGCCCGACTCTGTGGACTAGGGCCCACCAGACTCCTCCATCCATAGGATTCTCCAGGCAAGAATACTGGAGTGGGTTGCCATGCCATTCTTCAGGGGTTCTTCTCGACCCAGGGATCGAACCCGAGTCTCCTATGGCTCCTGCATTGCAGGCAACCGACTAAATATTAACTGACTAAATCCAGTGCTCAGGGACTTTCCTGGTGGTCCAGTGGCTAAGACTCTATGCTTTCACTGCAGGGTCATGGGTTTGACCCCTGGTCAGGAAACTAAGACCCGGCATGCCCCAAGTGAGGCCATAAATAAATGTGAATATAGATAAATAAACCCAATGTTCACAGAAACGTTATAGAGCATAATTACCACAAATAAGAACTGACTGTACTGATTTACAATTTGTCTTAAGAAGATTCTTGTTTAGAAGCATATATTTTACCCAAGGGACTGCCCAGGTGGTGCTAGTGGTAAAAAAACCACCTGCCAATGCAGGAGACATAATGAGACACAACTTCAGTCCCTGGGTGGGGAAGATGCCCTGGAGGAGGGCGTGGCAACCCACTCTAGTATTCTTGCCTGGAAAATATCAAGGACGGAGGAGCCCAGTGGGTTACAGTCCAGAAGGTCTCAAAGAGTCAGACACAACTGAAGCGACACAGCATGCATGCATGCATTTTATCCAAGGGGAAATATGTTGGCACCCATTTATACACCAGCATAACTAAATGTAAAAATTAATATACTACCAACTTAAAAAAAAGAACTGGGAGGGAATGAGCCACAGGAAAGTAAGATTTGGATAAGGAGTTAGAAATCCACATAGAATATGTTGGGCTTCCCTGGTAGCTCAGCTGGTAAAGAATCCACTGCAATTCTGCAATGCAGGAGACCCAGGTTCGATTCCTGGATCAGGAAGATTCCCTGGAGGAAGGCATGGCAACCCACTCCAGTATTCTTGCCTGGAGAATCCCCATGGACAGAGGAGCCTGGCAGGCTACAGTCCAAGGGGTAGCAAAGAATCAGACATGACTGAGCAACTAAGCACAGCATAGAGTGTGTTATTTTGACAGAACAGACAAAAGTAACACAGTGAGAAGATACTCACTATCCCAGAGGCCTTTGGAATAATTAGCACCCTGGAAAGGAGTAGGGGGAGGAAGAAAAGGATTTCCAGTTCTGGCTCCAGGTCAGCCTCTTTGATTCAGTCAGATGCTCTCTGAACCTCCTTCTCTTTGAACCTCTGGGGTCTTTCAGCAAAGGTTGGTAAGTTTCAGACTCCAATTCCTGCTGTTTCCTCCAATCCCTAGCAATCTTGGTGTCTTCAAGCACAA
>SJYX01003586.1:442183-483038 GCA_006410675.1 Oreotragus oreotragus | reverse complement strand
AGCAGAGACATTACTTTGCCAACAAAGGTCTGTCTAGTCAAGGCTATGGTTTTTCCAGTGGTCATATATGGATGTGAGAGTTGGACTATAAAGAAAGCTGAGCACCGAAGAATTGATGCTTTTGAACCATGGTGTTGGAGAAGACTGTTGAGAGTTCCCTGGACTGCAAGGAGATCCAACCAGTCCACCCTAAAGATCATTCCTGGGTGTTCACTGGAAGGACTGATGTTGAAGCTGAAACTCCAATATTTTGGCCACCTGATGCGAAGATCTCACTCATTGGAAAAGACCCTGATGCTGGGAAAGATTGAGGGCAGGAGGAGAAGGGGACGGCAGAGGATGAGATGGCTGGATGGCATCACCAACTCAGTGCACATGGATTTGAGTGAACTCCAGGAGTTGGTGATGGACAGGGAGGCCTGGCATGCTGTGGTTCATGGGGTCACAAAAAGTTGGACACAACTGAGTGACTGAACTGAACTAACATTCATTCATTCAGGGCCTATGATGGGGCCTGAGGATCTGAAGAAGAAGCAGGCAATCTTCCTGCCCTCAAGCAGCTTCCAGCCTAATGAGGCATGTGAACCAATTATTTTTCATACATTGGATAAATATCAGAACAAAGAAAAGAATGAAAGACTTTGGGAGTGCAAGTACAATAAGGAGGTATAAATGGTGCCTTAAAGAGTTGCAAATTTTTTAAGAGGAAGGAAAAATGAGAAATCAAGTCCATAAGTTTGCTGAAGTCCTGTCATTAGTAGACCCAGGCTATTGGTGTTAGTCACACAGTTGTGTCTGACTCTTTGAAATCCCATGGACTATAGCCTGCCAGGCTCCTCTGTCCATGGAATTCTCCAGGTAAGAATACTGGAGTGGCATTATCAGAGAAATGTAAATCAAAATCACAGTGACGTACAATCTCACACTGGTCAGAANTATTGGTGTTAGTCACACAGTTGTGTCTGACTCTTTGAAATCCCATGGACTATAGCCTGCCAGGCTCCTCTGTCCATGGAATTCTCCAGGTAAGAATACTGGAGTGGCATTATCAGAGAAATGTAAATCAAAATCACAGTGACGTACAATCTCACACTGGTCAGAATGGCTGCCATCAAAAAGTCTACGAACAATAAATGCTGCAGAGGGTGTGGAGAAAAGGGAAACCTCTTACAGTGCTGGTGGGAAGGCAAACAGTACAGCCACTATGAGAACAGTGTGGAGAGTCCTTTAAAAAGCTCAATAGCACTGCCATACGAGCCAGGAATCCCATTACCGGGCATACACAGTGAGGAAGCCAGAAGTGAAAGACACACGTGTAGTGCAGTGTTCACTGCAGCACTTTACAAGAGCCAGGACACAGAAGCAACCCAGATGTCCACTGGGAGATGAATGGATAAGCTATGGTACATATACACAATGGAATGCTACTCAGGGAAAACAAAGCATGCATCTGAGTCAGTTCTAGTGAGGTGGATGGAACTGGAGCCTATTGTACAGAGTGAAGTAAGTCAGAAAGAGAAACACTGATACTGTATATTAATGCTTATATATGGAATTTAGAAAGATGGTAACAATGACCCTATATGCAAGACAGCAAAAGAGACACAGATGTAAAGAACAGACTTTTGGACTCTGTGGGAGAGGGCAAGGGGGGGACGATTTGAGGGAATAGCAATGAAACATGTGTATCACCATATGTGAAACAGATGGCCAGTGCAAGTTGGAAACATGAAGCAGGGCACTCAAAGCTGGTGCTCTGGGACAAGCCTGAGGAGTGGGATGCAGAGGGAGGTGGGAGGCATTTCAGGATGGGGGGACACATCTATACTCATGGCAGATTCATGTCGATGTATGGCAAAAGCCACCACAATATAATAAAGTGATTAGCCCCCAATTAAAATAAATTAATTTTTTTTAAAAAGAATACTGGCGTGGGTAGCCATTCCCTTCTCCAGGGGATCTTCCCAACCCAAGGACCGAACCCGAGTCTCCTTCATTGCAGGCCGATTCTACCATCTGAACCACCAGGGAGGCCCTTCTAAGAGGAAGGGAACAACTGTTTGAGCCCAGTGTAGAAACATGAAAGACCTGAGCAAGTCACTTGCCCTGACACACACACACACACACACTCTATTTGCAATGCAGTTCTTAGAGTAACTGTCTAGAGTTCGTGCGCTTCCCAGGTGGCTCAGTGGTAAAGGATCCACCTGCCGTGGAGGAGATGCAGATTCACTCCCTGGGTGGGGAAGAAACCTGGAGTAGGAAATGGCAGCCCCCTCCAGTACTCTTGCCTGGAAGACCCCACAGACAGAGGAGCCTGGCGGGCTACAGTCCATGGGGCAGCAAACGAGCTGGACACGACTTAGGAACTGAACCGCAGAGTTGCTGCAGAGTCCCAGGTTAAGGTTAAGCCTCCCACAGCGCTCCCCTCTCATCAGACATGATTCACAGGCTTGGGGATTCCTTGCTGTTCATACTTCTCATNGGAGGAGATGCAGATTCACTCCCTGGGTGGGGAAGAAACCTGGAGTAGGAAATGGCAGCCCCCTCCAGTACTCTTGCCTGGAAGACCCCACAGACAGAGGAGCCTGGCGGGCTACAGTCCATGGGGCAGCAAACGAGCTGGACACGACTTAGGAACTGAACCGCAGAGTTGCTGCAGAGTCCCAGGTTAAGGTTAAGCCTCCCACAGCGCTCCCCTCTCATCAGACATGATTCACAGGCTTGGGGATTCCTTGCTGTTCATACTTCTCATCGACTATCTACAGATTCAGGGGTTCCCATGACCCCTCGGTTTTGATGATTTGCTAGGGTGACTCACGGAATTCAGGAAAGCACATACTTATGATTATAGTTTTATTGTAAAGGATGCATCAGGAACAGACAAATGAAGAGACACAGGGGCAGGGTCAGAGAGTCCCAAAGCTTCTGTGTCCTCAGAACATTTCACCGTTGGGCATTTGATGTCTATACCCAACCAGAAGACTCACCCGAGCGAGTTCCCTGGCGGCCTAGTTTAGGATAACAGGCTTTACCTGGGCCGGGGTTCAACCCCTGATTGAGGAAATGAGATCCTACAACCCATACAACTGTGGTGGTGGTGTTTTTGGTTTTTTTTTAAAGGCAGGGGGTGGGGGTAGGCAGGGGAGAAAAGGAAACTCACCCGAGCTCTTCGGGTGTCCAGAATTTTTATAAGAATCTTATTACCTAGGCATGATTGATATTTTACCTTCTGGAAACAATCTCCATCCTCAATTTTCCTTAATAAGTCTCACAAATATTCAGATTTTTCGCTCAAACACCACTTTCAGAAGGCTCCTCTGACCTCACCTGACTTCCCAGGATTAGGTCTCAGGTCTCATATCTTCCTGTTCATGGTCTCATAAAATCTGTCCTTCTCTTTCATAGCACTGTTCACATTCGTAACTAAATGCTTAATTATATAATGATTTATTTCTTGGTTTTTCTGCTAAAATGGAAACTCAGCAGGATAAAGTGCTACTTTACGAGAGGCTAACACAGCATCTTGCATATAATACTTGCCCAGTAAATAATCACTGGACGAAAGAAAGAGTGGAATAAATGAGTCAATGCTGCTTTAATGGGCATGTGCTAGTCACGTCTGCCTGTTTGTGACCCCATGGACTGCAGCCCACAAGACTCTTGTTCATGGGATTTCCCAGGTAAGAATACTGGAGTGCTGATACTTCCTACTCCAGCGGATCTTCCTGACCCAGGGGTGGACCCTGTCTTTTCTGTATTGGCAGGCTGAGTCTCTTCCACTGCACTTCTTGGAAAGCTGACTAAAATGCTGCTTTTAAGCATTCTTATCTTTCCAATAATGAAAATCCCTTGACCCATACTATCTGTCTCAAAACTTTTAAGATTCACATATAGGTATTATATAATTTATTAACCCCAGCGGGGAGCCTGACACTTCATTGTCAAGTTCCTAAATCCATCATTTTTCAGTTTATCAGCCTGAAATTGCACTCTTTCTCACTCCCTAGGGAGTGAGCTTGTCCCTGACCCTGGAGGGCATGTCAATTGCTTTCCCCTGTCCACAATGAATCAGGAACCACTTCAGAATCTTTAACATCATGTAAAATTTAAGTCTATGTGGTGGTGTAAGTCTATAGATAAGACTTCTGACTTAGCAGCAAGTGACAAACATGTCAAGATTTCACTTCCCTAATTCCCATGCTGTCACAAAGATTCTAGGCTCCACAACAGACTTCCCTACCTGGGGATCAGGCAAAGGGACTGNGTAAGTCTATAGATAAGACTTCTGACTTAGCAGCAAGTGACAAACATGTCAAGATTTCACTTCCCTAATTCCCATGCTGTCACAAAGATTCTAGGCTCCACAACAGACTTCCCTACCTGGGGATCAGGCAAAGGGACTGGGAATCCCCAGGGAATCCAGTTTTGAAGGTCATCAAGATTTGATTATAGAACTTCCACAGGACTGGGGAAATAGAGACTCTTGGAGGACACAGACCAAACCTGTGTGCACCAGGATGCAGGGGAAAGGAGCTGTGACTCCACAAGAGACAGCCAGACTTGTCTGTGAGTGTTTAGGGAGTCTCTGGAGAAAGCATGGGTTGACAGTGGCCTGCCACGGGGTCAGGGGCACTGGCAGCAGCAATCCTTGGAGGCAGCCTGCTGGCATAAATCCTCTTGGAGAAAGTCCTACCATAGAGCCTGTAGCCCTGCCATAGAGACTGTAGACTCCAGGACCTGGCTGCCTCAGGTCAAACTACAGGGAGTGAGCACAGCCCCACCCATCAGGAGAAAATTGGATTAAAGATTTACTGAGCATGACCCTGCTTACCAGAGCAAGCCCCAGTCTTTGCCACAGCCAATCCCTCCCATCAGGAACCTTGCACAAGCCTCTTATTCTCAACCATCAAAGGGCAGACAGAAGCAGCAAGAGCTTCAATCCCATGGCCTCCAGAATGAAAATCGAAATCATAGAAGTTCAGTTCAGTTCAGTTCAGTCGCTCAGTCGTGTCCGACTCTTTGCGACCCCATGAATCGCANAGCCATAGTCAGCTCCCGGTCTTGTTTTTGCTGACTGTATAGAGCTTCTCTATCTTTGGCTGCAAAGAATATAATCAATCTGATTTTGGTGTTGACCATCTGGTGATGTCCATGTGTAGAGTCTTCTCTGCCACCTAAATTCACAAGAGTTTTAAGAATCAAATCAAAACTACGAGGTTATAATTCCAGAGGCCTTTATCATCATCTGTTTCTAAGAATCAAATGGTTAACTCAGAAATTCTTCACCATTATTTCTTTCCACTGATTGTGTTCTGAAGGTGCTTGCAGCCCAGTTTTTCTGCACTGCCTTTTAAAATTCTCGTTAACATTTATTTTATTCAAATCCTCCCTTCAACAGTGAATAGCTAACTCCCACTCCCACATACTGTACACAGTGTTAGCATAATAGCTTGAAAGTACTTAGAGATTTTACACAAAGGTCTTTTGAAACTGTGCTCAAACTGAAGAATATATCTTTCTTCTTCCTATCAGTTTATCTTTTTCTCTCAGGAAGCTTTTTTCTTTTATGAAAAGGTTCCCAAAATGAAATGCTTCTATCCCCTCCCTGGGAGATTGTGGTCTGCCCTAAAGGCAAAAGCAAAAGAACCACAGAACCTCAAAGACAGCAATACCCTGATGTCTATTGTTTTTTAAGTTTCTACCTTGTTAAATCAGAACCATAGACAAAGAAGCAATGCATATCTTATTTGAGAAATCACTATTGGTCTCAAGCAAAACTGCACTGCTTAGCATTCTGATGAATGGATAAAGGCTAGGTCTGTTTCCATGGAGTAAAATCCCAGTTCTCTCTCTCTTTCTCTCCTTTCCACCCTTCCTGTTTTGAGTTTTTTTTTTTAATTTTTAAAAAGCTTGTGAGTATAGTACATGCTACTTAGTAATCAAACTCTGTCAAGAAATTATTCATGTGGGCACTGTTTTCACTAGATATAACAGAAAAAAAATGCTTAATGCTATAAAACAATACAAACATAAGTGTTCATATTTTATATACTTTTGGTAAATAACACGATCACAGTGGGTCATGAAGACAACCTAATGAGTTCTTGCATTTCTTATATGTACCACAAGGGAATTTTTGGTAGAAGATGAAGAAGGCTTTTCCAATTGAAGGGAACTATTTCTTACTGATTTTACATAAGAGGCTTCAAGATTGAGATTCTGTCTGAAAAACAAAGTGTTTGCTGCTGAAATAGAAACAAGCTGCAAAAACAGTGGCTTTGACTTTATTTTTTCCTCTTTCTAATCAAACGCTAACCATTCTTCCACGTTCAGATTGTATTTTATCTTAAACAAGGCCCTCCCTGACCATTCTAGAAAAATCACCCCTTGTTGAATGGACTTAAGTGTTTGACTCTCTGCTGTTGTTCAGCCGTTCAGTCCTGTCTGACTCTTACGATCCATGGACTGTAGCCCTCCAGGCTCCTCTGTCATCCTGTTCGGGTCCATCAATCACTACCTGACTGAGTGATCTTGGGCAAGGCAATTACCATAGAGACTTACTCTGCGGGGGGAAATAATATTTAAAGTTTAATTCAAAATTTTAAAAAGAAATGACATTTAAGTAAGTATTTAAAAGTAATATACTTACCTAGCACAAGATCTGATTAGTGGTAGGGTCTCAATAGATGAAATTTGAATTTGGATTTCAAGCTATAGTTTCTTTTTGCTTATTTTTCTCAATCCTTTACGTGTGCCATTCCCACCGTTCTTATTTAAATCCCTATCCTTCTTAAGAAGCATGATTTTGGATTACTTTTCAGTTGTTTTTTTCCTTTGAAAGCCTATACCTATCAGAGCAGTAGTTGTCAACCCTTCTATACCTTACCGCTTCCTAGAGAACAGTTAAAAAGTAACAGTGCCTGGGCCTCACTTCTCACCAACTGAACCTGGAACTCTGAAGATAATCACAGCATTTCTATCCGACAATAAATGAAAAGGTAAGGAGAAAAAGAATGACTAAAAATGCTTAATTAAAACCAAACCAAAAGAGAACTTAAGAATTAGAGCACATACTATATAGACGGATTTGAAAACACTCACCTTTGTTATTGTATACATCTAAGTAATTTGGTGCTGAAAAAATTGTAATGAGAGAAGGGAAGCCTGTTGTTTGGCTTTTCCTGTACATGCGGTACCTAAAAACAATTAAATGCAAGTCAAAACAAGGCTAAGTATGAAAAATACATCAATTATAGATTTAGAAATACAAAATTAAATTTTTAGCATTCAAAGAGAATTCAATTATGTAACATTAAACAAAATTTTCTCACTAAAGTCTGTTACACAGAGATTTCAATTCATTTCAGGGTGACAATAAAAACACAGAGTCATACGTACAATTTCCAAATAGGTCTTTTCTAAGGTTAGTAGACCCAGGGAGGGCAGAATTCAGTGAAAACTCATAATTTATTTCTATATGTTCAATAGAGAGGATAGAGGCCACACTTTTTGCACATAGATATCTGACCTACCATGTTTTCCATGCCAATATTTTTAATATAGAAAGACTAAATAAGCAGAGTAATATATAAACTTTACCATTAATTACCAAGCTGATTATTTTATTTATCTATAATATTCTATTATGGCTATATAAATCCACTATGCCTAGGCTGATCTGCNAAGATATCTGACCTACCATGTTTTCCATGCCAATATTTTTAATATAGAAAGACTAAATAAGCAGAGTAATATATAAACTTTACCATTAATTACCAAGCTGATTATTTTATTTATCTATAATATTCTATTATGGCTATATAAATCCACTATGCTGATCTGCTTTTTAAAGAACATCTGGTTAAATATACGGGTTTTATAAGCTAAAATTGCTTCTGTTTTAGAATTTTATTTATTGCCAGTCTCTTCTGGTATCTGTAGGTCAAAGATTATAATCTCAGAATATAAACATTTAATCAATCAGTAATGAAACATCTTCAAGTTTTTGGAAAAAAAAAATCAATAATCCAGTTGTTTTTCTCCCACTGAGACAAAAATAAGACTCTAGTCCTCAAATAATCAAAAGATACAGGAGATTTGGTTCTTTTCCATTAAGGTGAAAAGGTATCTCATGATTTCTATGTGACAGATTTCAGGAATATCAATTTAGAAAAATTCCTAAAGTGCCAAACAAAAATTTATCATTCTTTGGTTATTTTGTGTTAGTAATTTCTGGCAGCCTAATCATGCCTAATTTAGCTGAGTTCTAAATGGGCCTCAAACAGTACCTTTGGATAGAAAAATAATCACCTTAAAATTTCTAATTTTACAACTATTTTGATACTACTTTGCCCAGGAGACAATACCCTCTTAAAAATCTTTTGGATGGCCTCAAAGCATTTATTCTGCTTATGGAACTGAGCTTTGTTGGCAGAAAATCAGAATGTAAAGGATGGTGGCACTCTTAATCCTAGTGTTCTGACTTTATAAATTGTGGCTGACTGTGCTTACTTAACAACATATAAAAACAAAGAATCTGGATGATGTAACCTCAATTTTTCCTAATGAATCAATCAACTGCTCATTTTAAACAAATGTATTTGTTGATTTTAACTGACGTACTTAACCTATTTTCAAATAAGCAGATGGATTTCAGGTCTATTGTGGGATTAAGACAAACATGCTATGAACATGTTCAGTTGGGACAGTCAGTCAAAAAACAATGGTGACCCCACTGCCCCCAAAATGAAAAAGATTATTTGAGGACTTGATTGGCTGGGTATAGCAATAGATTACTGCAAATATCAGCTACAAGAGCACTGAGTGTACAATACTGGATCATTTCATACTTGTTGATTGATGCTTGAGAAAAGCTAATTTTGAAAATATTTAGGATCTGCCTTGATTCAGAACCTTCACAGGTCTGGGTGTACTTCAGAATATTGGCATCTACATTTCTGATTTCAGTACACAGGTTATAAAAATAAATGTTCCTCTTTTTCAGAAAATTTAGAATATGAAGTAATGAGTTTAAGCCTTTAAGGCAAAACAGTGCCTTTCAGTGGAGCTTGTTGGGAAGGGTACTGGACTTCAAATCCTAAAGTTAATTATGCTTACTTCCCCCATGCCTGTATCCCAAAAGTAGATTTAATGTACCATCAGGGTGCATATCTGATATTTTTAAAATTTCTATGTCCTTACAATCTGTTTATGTTTTAAAAATTTACCAGTTATTACAAGTCATGTTATGTATTTGTGAGTTAGAATATAGGAGTTTCCCCATCATTTGAAGTCTCTGTTTTTGCCCTCTAAAACTTTACAGGGATCAGGGATGATATTCTTTAGACAAGAGCACAACAATGCAATCTGTTAAATCCTAACGTGTAATTCAGACCAACGGGGCTGACGGGGACTGAAAAGTAGCTGGCAATTCACTCACTTACAGGACAAAGGTAAGAGCGGGAACTGAAAGAAATAGGAGGAGGTGGCCCCACTGTGCTTAAAACAGCCAGTTGAAAATTCTACCTGTTCATCAAGTGAAAGTGAAGTCTCTCAGTCGTGTTGCGACTCCCATGTCCATGGGCTTCTCCAGGCAAGAATACTGGAGTGGGTTGCCATTTCCTTCTCTAGAGGATCTTCCCAACACAGGGATCAAACCCAGGTCTCCCACACTGCAGGCAGACTCTTTTTCTGTCTGAGCCACTAGGGGCTCCTCAACAGCTATCAGAGCACTTAAAAGAAGACTTTACAGCATACCCGCAACCACTTATTCCTCTGGATCCCGCCATATCTATGACTCCAGAAGGCAATTTTTAGATCTAATCCTTCAGCGGGAGAGTTGGCAAAGGGAACCTCCACAGCCAAACGCATGAAGGAATGACAAAGCAATGCATGGTTTTCATAAACCCACAAGACTGCTCACCCTGCATCTTGGGCTTCATGAGCTCGGAGGATAGATAACAAGTTATTGTGCTGCAAGAATTCACATACAGCTGGGTAACTGCCAGAAAGAGAGAAAGAAAAGAGAAGCATCTGTTATAAAATCATCAAGAGCATATTTCCTATAACATCCAGATCTATGTGATCTGATCAAGTGTAATCAAACATGCAACATTTATGAGACAAACTTCTTGGTTCTAACGACAGGTGTTCCCCTGTGGCAGAAAAAATACCTATAGCCGAACTTTCATTTTTTTAAATTGAAGTACAGTTGATGTGTTAATTTCTGCTGTACAGCAAAGTGATTCAATTATATATATATATTAAAAAAATTTTTCTTTTCCATTATGGTTTATAACAATATATTAAATATAGTATCCTAAGCCATACACTGAGACCTTGCTGCTTATCCATTCTGTATATAGTAGTTTACATCTGCCTATAGCTGTGTTTCTATTTATTTATTTGTTTATTTAGGCTGTGCCAGGAGGCTTGCAGGATCTTAGTTCTTAGACCAACGATTGAACCCAGGCCCCCAGCAGCTGAAGCATGGAGTCCTAACCACTTGGACTGTCAGGAAAGTCCATACAGCTATATTTCTGAAAGCTGGAGGTGTATAAATTGGAACAAGTATCCACTCATAGCCAAAATCAATATTATAAAGTCTATATCTAACCATAGAGTGATCAGAAGTATAAATATAACATGAGAGTGGAATTTAAAATATAAACCCTCAATTTCTCAAATACTGCCCTATATGTATTTGGGTGCCTGCTTGGGAGCTTGACAGAAAGGACTGAGCTAGGGAGAGAGTAAGCCTTCTGAGAAGTCAAATTGTCAACATCTTTATGGGTAAGTCAACTGAATATGCCATTCAAAATCTAAACAAAATTAGAAAATTCACAAGATTTAAAAATGTGTACTTTAAATATGACCAACAGAATTTTATCTTAAGGCTTATTCTTGATTGTGACTGAATAAAAATATTAAATACATAATAAAGATGATTTTGTCTATTAAGAAAGTCTCAAAACCAAAGATGGAAATGTAATTAAAAATGAGATTGAAATTATAAACTAAACCTGGAACATCTTTTGCAGTCACTTTATCTCTGCTCCAAGAATTTTTAATGAGAAGATGTATATCATAAAAAGAAATACATTTTCGATAATTCAAATCAAGAGATAGCAAACCGATGCTTGTTTAAATATAAACAATTACAGATATTCACTAGAATCTAAACTACTAGAACCTTTCTCAGAAGACAGAGGATGAGATGGTTGGATGGCATCACTGACTCCACGGTTATGAGCTTGAGCAAGCTCTGGGACATGGTGAAGGACAGGGTAGCGGGGTGTGCTGCTGTCTATGGGGTCTCAGACATGACTGAATGGCTGAACAATATACACTATAGTAAACAATTCCCAATTATAAAAAAAACTCTTTGGGGAAATAATGTATGTCACCGAAATAATTTATTATAAAATAAAAGATGAAAATAGCTTCTATACTACAGATTTTCTAAGAATTCTCTGATGAATAGGAAAAAAATACCAATGGCATACCATTGCAGAGATATTAATGATAAACAGGATTCTGTTTTTTGACCTGAAATCAAAAACAGTCTTTGTGCCTGTGCACACAATGTCACTGAAATAATTTATTATAAAATAAAAGATGAAAATAGCTTCTATACTACAGATTTTCTAAGAATTCTCTGATGAATAGGAAAAAAATACCAATGGCATACCATTGCAGAGATATTAATGATAAACAGGATTCTGTTTTTTGACCTGAAATCAAAAACAGTCTTTGTGCCTGTGCACACATATTTGTGTGCATGTGTCTGAGTGTGCATATATGTGTGTTCTAGAATATTCTAGCAATTCACTAGGGAGAGATAAAGAGGAGACATCCATGAGGCCTTCACTTCCCAGTGTTCCAGGTCATTCCAATAAATGAATAAACCACCTAATTGATGAACATTAGCATGACCTACTAACTGGAGGAGATGGTTCCTCAAGTGTCAAATGGAAATAGGTCCATAGGGTATCTAGATTATGAGTTGACCAACATATGTCTTCAAAGATAGTTCTACTTTGGGAGAAGGTGCGTATACTACCTTTCCAGACCAGTGTGTCAACAAAAGAAACCTTAATTTCAGAGACACTGGTTGGTCTTCAAAATACAGTACATTTGCTTGTTGCATATTAAGCTGTAAAATGCCCAGCCAAGGGCAATCAATAAATGCTCCTTCCCTATCTCTTTAAGCAGTGTACTTACATTTCATGTGCCTTCACAATGGTTCTTTAGAAAGACACTTTATTGCCTTGTACCACTGTAAGACAAAGGCTGTCTGTCTAAGTTTGTTACTTACTTCCTTTGGGCACATGGCTTGGCTGCTCTTTTTTATCTATTTTTTCCTTTTGGAAGAACTTCCCTAGTCTTATGAAAATATAATTTTAATATATTTTCCTCATGCTAAACCTTACATGTTTAATCTAAGTTTCCTCTCATGGAAATATATGTCATTTTTTAATGAAAATCTGAAGAAGATAAAATTAACATAGCAGTAATTTGCTAGGTTAATAGCTTTCAGTGAGGAACAGTTGCATTATTACTTGGAACAAACTCATTTTGAAGAAGATATTTCAAAATGTAAAAGCATGTATAATCTCATACTTGAACTTCCTAAGAATTACAAACATTTTTCTAAATAATAATTTCTTTAATTAGAGATAAAAACCTTCTACCATATTTTTATGGAAATATAAATGAGAATAGACCACAAAGTGTTTAGCTGAAAAGCATTTAGAAACATACATGCAGAGTGGTAGGAAACGCACAGTTCAGAACACGTTAACAACACAGAGAGAGTTGGAAAATCATTAATTCATGAATAATTTATCAAAGACTTATTGGTCACTTTTTTTCCCATTTGTTATGAGACACAAGGAGGGTGGCATGGTACGTGCAAGGAATGGTTTCTGAAGATAAAATGCACTAGGCAGGAAAAGAAAAACACATAATTTAAATTAAAAAGCTACATTAAAGATAAAACAGTAAAGTTTCATAGAGACATTATAAAGCAAGAAACAAAGCATGTGGGTCTGAGGAAATCTTTTTTAAAAAATCTTTCTCTTGTACTAGATCTTTTTTTCTTGTTTTTCTTTCTCTTTTCATTACTAAGGTGATGCTTCTGAGCTCACCAAGAAGAAAGAGTCTCTACCTCCAGGCTGATCAGTCCAAAAAGGGGCCATGGCTCAGGCTTCTGAGCAGAAAGAAGGTGGGCTGGATCTCAACCCCCTACCACGCACCTCCACAAGGGCACATTTTCAGGAACAACCTATCTGCAAGAGTGATTTTGCTACAAAGGTTTCATCTAACCCTGTGTCCTGAGCAGGTCTTGTAACAATACTTGCTTCAAGGGTTGGTGAAGTCCAGGGATGCTTTCAGCTATGTGATATTCATTTACCACAATGTGTAGCTGTATTTGGGGGAAGAAGTTATTGTATTCTTTGAAAATTCTTTTTTTTTTTTTTCTATTGGAACATGAGTATTCCTTCAGTTCAGTTCAGTTCAGTCGCTCAGTCGTGTCCGACTCTTTGCGACCCCATGAATTGCAGCACGCCAGGCCTCCCTGTCCATCACCATCTCTCGGAGTTCACTCAGACTCATGTCCATCGAGTCCGTGATGCCATCCAGCCGTCTCATCCTCGGTCGTTCCCTTCTCCTCCTGCCCCCAATCCCTCCCAGCATCAGAGTCTTTTCCAATGAGTCAACTCTTCGCATGAGGTGGCCAAAGTACTGGAGTTTCAGCTTTAGCATCATGCCTTCCAAAGAAATCCCAGGGCTGATCTTCAGAATGGACTGGTTGGACCTCCTTGCAGTCCAAGGGACTCTCAAGAGTCTTCTCCAACACCACAGTTCAAAAGCATCAATTCTTCGGCGCTCAGCCTTCTTCACAGTCCAATTCTCACATCCATACATGACCACAGGAAAAACCATAGCCTTGACTAGACGGACCTTAGTTGGCAAAGTAATGTCTCTGCTTTTGAATATACTATCCAGGTTGGTCATCTCTTTTCTTCCAAGGAATAAGTGTCTTCTAATTTCATGGCTGCAGTCACCATCTGCAGTGATTTTGGAGCCAAAAAAAATAAAGTCTGACACTGTTTCCACTGTTTCCCCATCTATCTTCCATGAAGTGATCAGACCGGATGCCATGATCTTCATTTTCTGAATGTTGAGCTTTAAGCCAACTTTTTCGCTCTCCTCCTTCACTTTCCTCGAGGTTTTTTAGCTCCTCTTCACTTTCTGCCATAAGGATGGTGTCATCTGCATATCTGAGGTTATTGATATTTCTCCCGGCAATCTTGATTCCAGCTTGTATTTCTTCCAGTCCAGCGTTTCTCATGATGTACTCTGCATAGAAGTTAAATAAGCAGGGAGACAATATACAGCCTTGACGTACTCCTTTTCCTATTTGGAACCAGTCTGTTGTTCCATGTCCAGTTCTAACTGTTGCTTCCTGACCTGCATACAGATTTCTCAAGAGGCAGGTTAGGTGGTCTGCACTAGAAATTGTGTCTTCTCTGAGCAGAAAACAAGGTGGAAATTTCCATGGTATAGTGAGACTATTGTCATAGTATTGTAGACAAAATCAATATTATCAACTCTATATCTAACCATAAAGTGAACAGAAGCATAAATATAACATGAGAGTGGAATTTAAAATATAAACCCCCATCTTTTCAAATACTGCCCTATATGTATTTGGGTGCCTGCTTCGGAGCTTGACAGAAAGGACTGAGCTAGGGAATGGCAGAGAGTGTTATTCATTTCATAGAACTGAGATGAAGAGTAAATGAGGTAGCAATATATGCAGATGTTCTGGCCCATCGCAGTAGACATTCAGCAATGTCTCCTATTTGTCTCCCCACCACCATGGTGTGGAGGGAAGAATACACCACAGAATGAATGGTGAGTCAGCAACTCCAGATTCCAGCAGTAGCTGCTCCATTTAGTAGTTGTGACTTGTGTTTGATCTCAGAGGCAATGACTTACAGGGATTAGTAGCTCTTACTAGACTAGACTTATTCTGCTGATACCCTTATTTTTGTTTCTGGTTATGTTAAAACATATTTTAGACCCTGAAATAAATCTTGTAGATTTCAGATGCTTTAACCATGCTAACACCCAGCAAGCATTATTAAAATGGCTGTTTTATGCTTCTATGCCTTTGCATATCCTTTCCCTGTGCTTGTTTGTTTGTTTCTTCATGAAGGACCACTTTTCTGCCAAGCCTGAGCTAAATTATCACTTGGGAAACCTCCCCTTCAAACCTACCTCACCCTGAGGTGTACAAAATTGCTGCATCCACCATGTTCCCATAACATATGAATCTAATATATCACTTGTCATGCTGTAGTGTAATTTATGTTTCTGTATCTGCTCTCCAGTAACAGTGAGTGCATGCCTTAAGAGACAGACACTTTTATTTGTCTTCATATCCTAAATGCTCAGCAGCAATTTTTCAGCTTACTGATGCTCATATGCAATTGCAGTAGTAGCCTCAACATGGGCGGTTACATAAGTGAGAGATGCAAAGGGTTTCTCTCCCTGATTGGCTTCAGCAGAGCAGAGGCAGCCAGTCTGCAACCCCTTGCCAGTGGACGAAGAGAAAGCCTCCACTCACCTCTTTGGTGCCTCAGTAGCTCTCAGCCTGGTAGGAGGGGAGGGCTCACTCCCCTGCCCAGCTCCCTCTCTGCTCCTTGGGACCTGTCAATGGATTATTAGCCCTAGGATGTCCTGGTGCTGCCTGGATGATGCCAAGTCTATTGTTTGCTAGGATGTGCTGTGTTTTCTCTCTGCCCAAGGGTGCTCTAACTAATTTCATTTTACCCACTAAGGATCATGTCTGGTAGGGTTCCAACTCTTCCTGCCAGAACTTCACCGGAGCTTAAGCCCTTACCTGCTCCTGGCTGCCAGGTGCCTCAGGAGCAGTGAGCGAATTTTATTTTAAGACAAACTTTTATTGAAGTACAACATTTTAACAGAAAACTGCACAAATGAGAAGATGACAAATTGATACACAAAACTGCACAAATCAGACAATTACAACTGGACACCCTTGTAACTAGCATTCGTATCAACACAAAGAACATTACCTGAATCCCAGCAACTTTTCACATCTTTGAGTCACCGTTACCTCCTCACTAAGGGTAACTACCATCCTGGTTTTTAATGTTATAGATCTGCTTTCTCTAATGCTGAATTCCTATTTCAAGGAAATCACTAAGTATATCCCCTTTAGTATCTGGTTTCTTCAGCTCATCATTATGCTTGTGACACTCATCCATGTTGTTCTGTGCAGTTTTGGTTAACTCATTCTCATTTGCTGTATTTAGCTGTATAAATATTCTACAATTTATTATTCATTCTACTAAATAGACATTTGGGCTGTTTCCTTGGCTATTGAATACTGAATATTGTTTCCTGTTTACTTGGCTATTGAATACTGTTGCTATGAACAATCTTGTATATGTCTTTTGGCATCCATATGTAAGTGTTTCTAGTTGATACAAAACAAAAACAGGAGTCGAATAGCTTAGTTATGAGGCTCCAGCTTTAGCGTGCACCAAAGCAGCTACCTATAATTTGGGGCTGGAGGTCCAGTGAGACCATCTGGGTAGTCATCTTTCTAGAATTCCCAGAGCATTATTTTCCTCATATTTTTTCACCACTTTCCCTGCCTGCAAGAGCCTTCACCACTGATTCTGGTTGGATATATCCTACTCATCCGTTTAAAGCTCAGTTTAACAATATTTCCACCGTGACAAGTCTCTTAAACACCATCCATCCTTGTTTGGGTCTGTATGTGTGTGTGTGTGTGTGTGTGTGTGTGTGAGAAAGAGAGATAACTTCCAAACTTATCGTAAAACTACTCACCTTGCAATTTATTTATCAGTTTATTTTTCAGTCTCTTGACACTTGACTGTTATTCCCTCAAAGGCAGGGACTTCGAGCATCTATAAAACCTCACAGAAGGCATATATAGTACATGTTCGGCTAATGTTTGTTAAATAATTGAATGAGTGAATGAATTCTCCAAAGAATACTGGTGAATCTGCAATAGCTGAATTGAGGTGAGGGGAGGGGAAGGATGCTGTGAAAGCAGGTATGATTTCAATAGACTATAAATGGTCTTGAACTCAGAGTGGGAAGGAGGAAAGGCAGGATGGTCCAGATGCTGGTTATATTTTAGAGAGGGCCATTAAGATATGATGACTGGTTAGTGGTGATTTCAATGCAAGAAGAAAAAGAAAAAATATTTGCTACTCTGTATAACTGGGAAAATAAACCGTTAATAGAAACAGAAAAACCAGGAGAAATCCCCAGTGGAAAGGTAAATAATAAACCTCTTCAAGCAAGGTGAGTTCAAGAGAAGGTGACAAAGGAACATCTAAGATGAAAAATTCCAGCAGAAAACTAGAAATAGAGAATGCAAGCTCAGGAAAGATAAAGAAGATAAATGGATCAGGCACAGATCTCGTAATCTAACCAGAGTTCATAGTTTACGGTGAAGCTAAGGACACAGATGAGGTTCTTGGGTAAAGTGTGAAGAAAAAACTGTCAAGAACAGGAGGAAGACAAAGAAAGACGCAGTGGAACAGACAGGGATCTCCCTGATTAGTTGGAGGGCAAGCAGGATCAGTGAAAAAGGAGGAGCTGTAGGATGTCAAGGTGCAAAGGGCTGACAGGAGTGAGAATTGCAAAAGAGCAGTGGGGCAACTTGGGGACAGAAGAAAGGCTGCTGATCTGCGATTAAGAAACCAACGGTGATTGGAGTGAGCTGCCATGTGCAGCTTCAAAAACACACTTTAAGTGCCCCTCAAGATGTTTTTCAAATCTCAGTGCTTAGAGGAACGTGAGACTGGTTAGTTAAACTTACTCCTGGAGCAAGCTAAATCTAGAACACAAGCTCACAGGACGCACCCAAGGCTAACAACCCAAAGCACCGAGTCTGGCCTACAGTTTCATTTGCTTTAATGAAGATGAAATTTTTACCTCTGATTTGTCACGATCTTCACGCATCTTTTACAGTCTAACTCACGGCTGGTTCAAGCATCTCAGTTACTTCAACATTATAGTCATTGAGTGTGCAAACTCTGGTCTAAGGTTCTAAAGGTAACAGTAGCACTGGAGCAAAAAGAGATTCCTTCCTCTGTCACATGCACTGTCTTCTGTAACTCACGAGCAGCATCAGCAAATCCTTCCAGATGCATTTGTCCGTGCAACTTCATTTTATTTAAACCATTGCCCAGACAATACATTAGATCATGGACAGAGTGGCAGAGCAAATTAAATACACAAACTACAGATACATGTGAAATAAAACTGGGAGTTGTGGATGAAAGTAACTGCCAATAACTCAAACAGGTAATAACTGCCAATAACTCTACCTGTTTTCATTGATCTTCTACCAATTTTCTTGTTCCTTTGTACCTGTTCTAGACCAGCTTTATAAACCATGGCCGTAGAAGATGCCTTGACACCTTCAAGATGGCACGAAAGAAAAAAGAATCCAAAAGTTCTAGAGGAATGCATGAGCCATTTTTCTCTTCTTCAGATAAGACATAATCCACACTGCTTTACCATTAGTCAGAAGACACAGGCTGTGGATTTTGACAGTCAGCATTTGTCATGGCTAAAGATCACTGTCTCTAAGAACCTCTAATGAAATGAGTTTAACAATCATTTTGTTGAGAACAAAGGTGTGAAAGCACACATAATCCTCTAATTATCAGTTGATGGACTTTATCTCTGGAGTAAATACATCTAAGTCTACAGTCACAAAACAAAAATATCATAACTTTATACAAGTTCAGCACAGGACTTTATTTCGAAGATGACATATTTGAACAGCTAACTCAGCTAACAGAAGAATGTTACACTATGAATTAAAGAACGATTAATACTATATGTGTTAATATCAAAATCAAGAGGTTTATATTTTGTTTGATATTGTATTATTGAAGCGCAACTCAGTGGTATCAAGTAGGTAATTTAAACACTCTTGGTATAATTAAGGATTTAACACTAGATCTGAAAAATTGAACACTTGGCAAATACAGTTGCATTTCAACAAAACAACTTTTCCCTAAAAGTTAGAAGTCTTGAATAAAAGATTACTCCCCAATTAACTAATTAGTGAAAAGAAATCTTCAGGCTTTTTGGAAATACTATACCACATCTTTATTTTAGCCAAAGTTTCCAAAACTTGGAAATGAACTGCAAATTTTCTGATAAAGAGGCTTGGAACAGACCTCTTAATATTTAAAACAAAGACTATTCTTTGAATGATGTTTTATAGTGAACAAGACTTTCTGTTTACAAACTTTAATTTCTCAATCACATCAACAGATAAGCAAAAGGAAACTTTTTTGCCCCATCAGGAAAACAATGTATGGAACAAAATATTCCAGAATAAACTCTGATCAGTGTTATGCAGGAGGATGATATCTGCTTACTCAAGAGATGAAAGATATGTACTTGGATGCAGTTCACAGAGTTCGTCCAGTCTGATCATTAGCTTAGCTGCCAGGGCAAGAATTGAGTGTAAACTTCAATGACTACTGGGTATGATTTTTCAGTTAAGAGGAAAAAAAAAAAAAAACCCACACTGTATTCTAGAACTTAAATTCTCAACTTCTCCATAATCTCTTTTGCATTTTCATTCTGGCCACTTTCACATCAAACTGTACGTCTGATAAGGGAACCTAGTGAAACTGTGGGTAATGAAATGCAGTAGGCTAAAATTGAGGTAAAATAAGATATCAGGAAGATCATGAGGACATGCAGAAATCCCAGCTGAGTTGCTGACTTCTTTCTGAAGTGCTCTGAAATGTTACGGGGATGGGGAAATCTCCATACATTTGCAAACAGAAGCATTACTGTAAAAATTTTGTCAATATGGCTTGTCAAGTGCTAAAAATAAATTTACGGTGGTACTTATATACTGGGTTGCTACTAATTTTAATTAATTATTTAGGAAGTCTGATGAACTTAGGAAAATTTAAGAATAAATTAAAAATAATTTAGTTAACCAATTTAAAATTGTTTTTCTGATTTAAGATATGAAAACTGGTAAAAACATTTTTAAGTGATTACATAATTGAATGAAAAAAAAATCAAGGCTGGATTTTTTTCCCTATGGTTCTTGAAACAGAACCAACTTTCTGCTAAACCCTACTATCTTCTTCAGCTGCTTGGACATCATGAAACTACTTGCCTCTTTATGCCTTTTCTATTCTTCATGGATAGTGTATCTATATATCTATATCAATACATCCATTTATTTATCAATTTATTTATTTATATTTTTATTTTCCAGGGAATAAGAATCTATTTGAACCAGGCTTTCAAAGTGAACCTTCATTTATATTTGTTTCCTAGAAAAGTTACACATATAACAAATAAATCAAATACATGGACTGATCAATGGCAACCGTTATGAACGCGACATGCTCCAGGACGTGGAGCTCTCCGACCTCACCTGTAGAAGTATGAACACCCCCTGACTGTGTTGTGAGTGAAATGTTCCTGAGTCTTCTCATTTCCAAAATCTTCCAGCGGGTCTGACCACAGGATATCACACATAGGTCCATAAGCAGGTGGTTCTTTGAATCGGTCTAACTAAGAAAAATAGAAGACAGAGAGCAAAATACTAATCTTTGGAAAGTTGGAACTTAGAAAATAGAAGAAACCAGCATTTCACAAAAACCATCTTTGCTTCCCAGTCACTGTGCAGAGTGAACTCCCCAACCTCTCTCCTGTTCTGAGGTCTTTCCTCCCCATTCTTCTACACCTCACCTCTTCCATTTTCCTTCCTTCTTCTTCCTGATGCTCATTTATTATCTGCCTTCATTTCACCTTATACCTCCCTCTCACCTCTTTAATTCCCACTCTGTTTTTCCTTTCCTCTGATTTACTCTTTGTCTTTCTCTCCTTCTTATTTTTTTTTTTTTTTTAAATCTAGCCAAGTGTTTTAGTTATTACCAACTGATGTGCTACCTGTGTTTCATTTCTTGAGAAGCTTTTATTTTACTTGATTTTGGGGAAAATTTTTGTTACTGCCTCCCATTGAAATGTGATGTAGAAATCAGGATAGGGAGCAACTTATGGTGTTTGTATTTAACAATATAATTTTGAGAACAGACAGCTTTCATTTTGAGAGTAAGTACTTGCTATATGACATTTTGGGTATTCACTCATTAGGGGTTAGGTTTCTAATTAAAACCAAGCTGATTAGAGTTACCTTACATACCAATCCTAACAATAAGCAGAAAAATAAACCCCAATTTAGCAGGTCATTTTTCAGTTCACAGTCCTAATTTTCCTAGCTTTACCTGAAGTCCTCATATGAAATCCATTTTCGAATTTTCTAGCTATATATGTTTAGCAAAGCTATATTTCCATTTAAAATGGTACATTTAGAAGCTGTGAGCACTATAATAACTGAAAATGATATTTCACCAACAATTTTATAACATTGTCACTTTCCCATAGTTTATCCGGATTTAACTGCAATGAAAGGATTTGGGGTAAAGTTAGCAGATACTAGGGAGTCTCTCGAAGAAAAGCATAACACAGCTATGAAAACTCATTAAGAACTGAAATTCTGCATATTTGCTACTACAATATTAAAAAAAAAACAAAAACCCACGGGACAGGTGAATATATAAGTCTGACAGCCCATGAAATTCTATGCTACATTTTCGGAGACATACAAGGCAATGTAAATAATGGTCTTGCTACAGTGGTTTTTTTTTTTTTTTACTAATATCTAAAAAGTACGAAGCAATGTTTCACATTTTCAACACCCAATGAAAACCTTTAATAAGACAAGACCCTCTATATTTGAACCATTTTGCTATCCATAAAATATTCACTGCGAACTTAGACTTGCTTAAGAGACTTAAATAATTTATGCTTTGGAACAATTCATACCAGAAAAATAATGCTTGTCCATAAAAATACAGAATTTCTTTCTAAGAAACAAGAACTTATTATTAGGGCTAGAGCCATAAAGGAGGAGACACTTTCTGACAAAAGTGGATTCCCAGCTAGCGCTTTGGTAAAGCAACCAGAGTACAGAATTTACTCTGGAAAGGTTATAGAATGCATTCTAAAATTCATTTCATCTACAGTTAAACAACTATGAAATTGATTAAACAAAATAAGTGTGGTAGAAACACTAAATGACATACGGAAAATGCAAACCAAAAATCACTCTACCTCAAAGTCTAAAGCATAATGATAATAAGAGAATTGAACATAATATCTGAAACATGCTAGAAACAAAGTCCTAGGGCTAGCAAAGGATATTTTAAAAATCTACATAATTTGTGATAAGAAGTGTAGTTACTGATTTCAGGAGTCCATCAGATTGCAGAATAAATTGGTTTCATTCATGCATAGACTCATGTACTTGAACTCAATGACTACATTTCAGTGTCCTGTCTCCATAGAACTTTAAATGTAAAGCAAATACCAATCCTTTGTGTGTTACAGAACACCAGAAGCAGATATGTAATGGCATCTTATAAAAAAGGGCACAAGCACACAGAGCAGCCTTATTTAATGTACTTTCGTTTCAATTTAAAAATAAAACCCATGCATTTCCTTTCTAACAGGAAAGTAAATACAATCTTATTTTTTACATTTGAAGACCTGAACTTTAATGATAGAGTTGCTGCTGCTGCTGCTGCTGCTAAGTCACTTCAGTCGTGTTCGACTCTGTGTGACCCCATAGACGGCAGCCCACCAGGCTCCCCCATCCCTGGGATTCTCCAGGCAAGAATACTGGAGTGGGTTGCCATTTCCTTCTCCAATGCATGAAAGAGAAAAGTGAAAGTGAAGTCGCTCAGTCTGTCCGACTGTTAGCGACCCCATGGACTGCAGCCCACCAGGCTACTCCGTCCATTGGATTTCCCAGGCAAGAGTACTGGGGTGGGGTGCCATTGCCTTCCCCAAATGATAGAGCATTCAGGTAGAATTCAAATGGTTTACTTACCTAAATATCATTTTCCTTTAAAAAGCATTGACATTTTAAAAGGATACTGAGCATAATCAAAGAAATAAAAGATGTCTCTTCCACTAAATAAAAGTATCCTATGCTACATTTTCTCATGAAAGAGGTATTTCCACACTCAACCTAACTCATCTTTTCTGCTGGCTAAAACAATGCTAACAGCTAGTGTTAAACTAAGTAGAAAAATATCTCTTGTAAAAAATGAACTGCTTGTCACCTCACCACTCAATACAATCAACAGAATAGCATTATTGCCTTTGTTAGATTGTTACGTTAAAAGTTTAAGCTGCAAAAGCAGATTTTTTTAAAGAATAATAATATGGATATATTTTAAAAGTCCTGTTGTGATATTTCCCCAAGACAAAAACAATGTCTTTTAACTGTAATATATCATGAATATACAATGGATTGTTTGAAACAAGTCAAAAGGAAATGAAAAGGCATATATGTATATCTTTTTAGTGATCAAATATTTTACATTTCTAATGTCATTTCACATGGCAAAATGAACCTTGAGGTTTTAAAGTATAAATATATCCTTCTTTCTAGATAAAAAATGAATACAAAGAAGACATTCATGACTAGTTTGCTGCTACTGCTAAATCACTTCAGTTGTGTCCGACTCTGTGAGACCCCATAGACGGCAGCCCACCAGGTTCCCCCGTCCCTGGGATTCTCCAGGCAAGAACACTGGAGTGGGTTGCCATTTCCTTCTCCAGTGCATGAAAGTGAAGTTGCTCAGTCATGTCCGACCCTCACCAACCCCATGGATTGCAGCCTACCAGGCTCCTCCGTCTATGGGATTTTCCAGGCAAGAGTACTGGAGTGGGTTGCCATTGCCTTCTCCCACGACTACTTTAGATCATTTTAATTTAAAAAGTTATTGTTAAAGGCAGGGAAATTAATGTTATACATTTATTACCAAAGGAATAAAAATGGCTAGACCTGGAAAATAACAGAACTTACTTTTCTGATATCATCTAAAGTGTTTATCTCTGGAGACAAACCGCCGTGTACACACAGGAACTGCTGGTTCATCAGGGCAGCCAGGGGCAGGCAGTCAAAGGCATCCATGCAGGCATCATATACACGTTCTGAATACTTTATTTTACCTTTAAAACATTATCAAAAACCTATTATTTACTCTTATGATTTCAGAAGTAGGACTGGTTCATAACAATTTTTTTGTTTTCTTGCTGGAATTATATTAGCCTATAACTACACATGCAAAGTTCCAAATATAATTAAAGACTTTTTAAAGTTATATATTAATGTTTACATCTACTGATTTTTACTTTTGTGGTTCATCCATACTTGACCTTCTTTAGTAATTTTTTCTATAATGGAGGAGAGAACTTTTGCACACATACATTTCTGCTATTTATCTACAGCGTTAGTTGCTCAGTTATGTCCACTCCACGTGAGCCCATGGACTGTAGCCTGCCAGGCTCCCTTACCCATGGGATTCTCCAGGCAAGAATAATGGAGTGGGTAGCCATTCCCTTCTCCAGGGGATCTTCGTGACCCAGGAACTGATCACGGATCTCCTGCATTGCAGGGAGATTCTTTACCACGTGAGCCCCCAGAGAAGTCCTATTTATCTACAAATGTATATTAAAAACAACAGAACACAAAAACTAGATCAATGGAAGAAGATACAAAACTGGATGATTCTCCCGAACTTTCTTATAGAAAAGCAGATAGCAAGAAAGTTTCCAGTGTTGCTTCCAAATCACTGCACATTGCTTTTCCTTTATCAACTTATTGCTAATGTTTTTAGAGAAGTTTTGTGTTCCATTGAAATAGGGCTAAATGAAGGACAGAAAGAAATTTAAGTTTCCAAAGACAATGAGGAAAATTAAGAGAGAGGAAAATGACATGTATATGAGGTACGCCTCACCCCTAGTTTATTTCTATAAGATGAAGTTGTCTTTAATTCTGTAAAATCCACTTGAGGCTGGTAAATCCTTTGCGTCCAGAAAGAGAAGCACAAGGTTGAATCTGTCTTCCATTTGATTTTATTGAGTGATTTGAGATTAAAAAGTAGGATTATCCTGAACAGCAATATTCTGACTACTTTAAATAATAACTTACTCGCTTGTTGCTTAGGCTTGTTGTTGTTAAGTTGGTAAGTCATTTCCAACTCTTTGCAACCCCATGGACTGCAGCATGCCAGGCTTCCCTGTCCTTCATTATCTCCTGGAGTTTGCTCAAACTCATGTCCATTGAGTCAGTGACGTCATCCAGCCATCTCATCTCTGTCACCTCCTTCTCCTGCCTTCAATTTTTCCTAGCATCAGAGTCTTTTCCAATGAGCTGGCTCTTTGCATCAGGTGGCCAAAGTACTGGAGTTTCAGCTTCAGCATCAATCCTTCCAATGAATATTCAGGATTGATTTCTTTTAGGATTGACTGGTTGGATCTCCTTGCTGTCCAAGGGACTCTCAAGGGTCTTCTCCAACACCACAGTTCAAAAGTATCAATTCTTTAGCACTCAACTTTCTTTATGGTCCAACTCATACCCATACATGACTACTAGAAAAAACATAGCTTTTACCATGTGGACCTTTGTCATCCAAGCGATGTCTCTGCTTCTTAATATGCAGTCTAGGTTTTTCAGTTTTTCTTCCTAGGAACAAGCATCTTTTAATCTGCTGTCTAGGTTTGTCACAACTTTTCTTTCTAGCAGCAAGCATCTTTCAATTTCATAGCTGTAGTCACCATCTGCAGTGATTTTGGAGACCAAGAAAATAAAATCTGTAACAGCTTCTAGTTTTCCCCCTTCTATTTGCCATGAAGTGATGGGACTAGATGCCATTATCTTCATTTTTTGAGGGCTGAGTTTTAAGCCAGCTCTTTCACTTTCCTCTTTTACCCTCATCAAGAGGCTCTTTAGTGCCTCTTCACTTTCTGCCATAAGGGTGGTGTCATCTTCATATCTGAGATTGTTGATATTTCTCCTGGTAATCTTGATTCCAGCTTGTGAGTCATGCAGCCCAGCATTTCACATGGTATACTTTGCATATAAGTTAAATAAGCAGGGTGACAATATACAGTTTTGATGTATTCCTCTACCAATTTGGAACCAGTCAGTTGTTCCATGTCCAGGTCTAACTGTTGCTTCCTGACCTGCATACAGATTTCTCAGGAAGCAGATAGGGTGAACTGGTATTCCCATCTGTTTAAGAATTTTCCACAGTCTGTTGTGATCCACACAGCCAAAAGCTTTGGCTTAGACGATTTTCTGGAAACCCCTTGGTTTTTCTATGATCCAATGAATGCTGACAGTTTGATCTCTGGTTCCTGTGCCTTTTCTAAACCTTAGGCTAAAATCAAATCAAATATTAATTCAAATTTTATATCACTTATAAAGAACTTATCCTTTTAAAAGAAATTCTTAATTTTCTTAACTCGCCATGCTCAGAAAGTAATATGAAATGATATGGTCTCATTTTTTGAGCTTTTTACTTTTAAGCAATGGATCATAATGTAAAACTCTATATGGATGAAAATGACTATTTAGCATACACGATGTTAAAAGAGAAACCAGAAGTATACTTACATTCTTGTTTAAATGTGAAATACTCTGTTAGATGTCTACATTCATGATTTCCACGAAGTAAAAACAGTGTTTTGGGGTAAAGAATTTTCAAAGCCCACAAATACAGCACACACTGAGAAAAAAAAAGAATAATAGACTATTTAGCATATACGATGTTAAAAGAGAAACCAGAAGTATACTTACATTCTTGTTTAAATGTGAAATACTCTGTTAGATGTCTACATTCATGATTTCCACGAAGTAAAAACAGTGTTTTGGGGTAAAGAATTTTCAAAGCCCACAAATACAGCACACACTGAGAAAAAAAAAGAATAATATAAAAATAAATATTTTCCATTATAGTCACACATACTTTGGCTCACATACCAGGAAGACATTAACAAAATGTGCTAGTATGGCCCAAAGTCTCCAAAATGCTATGTCTTTTTTAAGGAAGATATTGAAAATCAAACAGAAAACATTATTTCGGTACCAAGCCAGATTCATCTGTGTGTGCTCAGTTGCTCTGCTGTGTCCAAATCTCTCGCACACCCATGGACTGTAGCCTGCCAGGCTCCTCTGTCCATGGGATTCTCCAGGCAGGAATACTGGAGTGGGTTGCCATTTCCTGCTCCAAATGTTCATCTATACTAAAATATAAACATTGCATTGGGGATCTAGACAACACACGCAAACAAACAATGGACTACATACAGTCTATTGGATAAAACCAAAATGAAAATATATTAAAAATGAAAATATACTAGTGTAAAAGCATGAGAAGAAATGTGATGAACAGCTAATAAATAAAATAAAGCCACTTCTCTTTGTAAAGCTAATTATTTTGAATAGAAATGGAAGAATTAGCAAGGAAAGGCCTGACAAACTTTGGAAACAAACACTGACAAGCTCAGGCTAACCTGGATTGTGTCTCTATTTTCTGTTATGCTCTTCTCTCCTTCACTAGTCTTCTCTCCCATTATCTTGTCTCTTATTTCAGTGCTTTTGGTATTTAAAGCCTTGAGCTTTTCATTTCATATATAATTGTAATCAAAATGAAGGCCAAGGAATCTCACTACACATGCTGTTGACAGCTAGGGGAAATTTTTCATATACCTTAAAACTCACAAAATGATCAGTTGTGTATTGCAGTTTGTATAAAAATGAGGCTTGGAATCAACCTCCATTGACACAGTCTTCCAGAAGGGTGAATTAAGATAACTGGGATACTCAAGTATTAACATCAATTTTATTATCTTCAAATAGCATTCATTAAAAATCCACAGGGAAGAGAAAATCACACTGAAAACAAGTGTGCTTTTTCATTCTCATGAACTTTATTCTGAAAGTGAAGCTAAAGAACCAGAAGAATATTGAGACAATTCTGATTCTAGTTACTAAAATCTAAAACCCCAAATAAAGCAATATTTACACTTTAATAATGAGCTTTCTAACATATGGTAGGAATGAGGGACAAGCTACTGGCAATTCATCTGTGGTGCTGCCTGTGAACAATCATCATTTCTGTCAGCCCATATGATTATTTATTAAGTCAACAGAAGTAAATGTTTGAATACATAACCCTAGTTTTAAAGAAAGAAAAAATATGTATTATTGAGTTGTCCAAGCCAGATACTATCCCCGACTCTGCAATTATAATTGAATAAACAAAAATGATGAGCTAACATCAAATTTTAAATGTATGTATTACATTAAATAATTTTACAATGACTAGTTTGTGCTTATAATTATTACCTAAAGTTCATGCAAAAGATGACATTACTATTTCTGAGAAGCTGACCAATTGGCCAAATGGAAGGATTATGATCTTTTGATAAGTGTAAAAATCCTCTATTATCTCAGTGGGTAGTAGGTGGTTCAATGAGTCTCTCTTATGTATCAGGTTTAGAGGTGCACTTACAGTGTTCTAGCAAAAGGAATGTGTATTATCAAGCTTGTCTCACATTTCAGAGAAGATATACACTGTTATTAACATCAATGTGAGAGCCATTCTGATTTTAAATTTATACAACTGTATCATACGTATATTTTGTTTATATATTATGTATAAATGTATTATGTAATTTAAAATTATAAATTGAAAATATAAATTAAATTATAAATTATATATGCATATATCTTTCCCAAATAGATTGCTAACATTGGATGTTGATTTGGAATAGGAATGGATATGTGAAATTTTTAAAAATTACATTCAATTGTTGAAATTGTATTTAAGGCATATACTGGGGGAGAGACTATGTGCTTTGGCTATATTGTAGTCACTTTTTAAAAAGATTTTGTTTTTTGTTTTCACTAAAGCATAATTTATATCCAGTGAAATGCATATATCTTAAATGTACTGGTCAGTGAATTTTTCCATATGTATATTCCCATGAAACCACCACCCAGATTCAGTTTCATTTCAGCATCCAGATGGCTTCCTTGTCCCCACCCCGCCCCCCGCCGCCGTCTATATCCTTTGGAAAACGTTACCACAGTTCCGAACTCTTTAGATCAGTTTTACCTATAACAATGTATTTTAAAGCAAAGCTATAATCTCTCCAACGAAAATCTAAACTGCAACTTAACCCCACTCAGATACTACCAAAAGAATCACATTCTAGAGCCCATATATTCTTTCTGCCATCTGTTAACCCCACTCAGATACTACCAGAGGAATCACAATCTAGAGCCCACATACTCTTTTTCTGCCATCTGTTAAAGATCATGTTTTGACATCAGCACATGGTTTTATCACCTCTAGTCTTAATTACTGTAGCTCTTTCATAACTGAAAACTCAAAGGTTCTATGGATTCCTTATCATATCTATTTACCTTTTCAACAATTTAATACACATTTCATATCCCTTATTGTGTAATGGTATAAAGCTCCCTGCATGTAGTAGAAATTTAGGAAATTTTGACTCCTTTCTTATAAATGAGAAGGAACACGGCCAGAAAGGAGAGGGAATAGAGAGAGAATGGGGGAGAAAAAAAGAGAGATGACAGAGAGAAAAAGGAAGAGAGGGAGGAGGAGGGAAGGAGGAAAGAAAACACTAAAGAAAACTCAATTTCCAAATTCTTGGCTCAGAGGACCCTAAAAATAAGAGTCCTCTTTTCACATTTTATTTCCCTCTCCCCTGTGGCAAGAATAAAATATCTTCCCAAACACTGAACAAAACCACAAATGCAGCCAATATGGAATAAATGGCATGGTAAATGACAGGGCAAGGGGTGGATTGGAGAGTGGAGCCCCGCCAGCCTTCGCCCTCAACATCTGGTGGGAGAGAGCTGCCAAGCACAACTCTGTCTTGCTCGCAACTATTTTGTCATCTAAAGTTCTAACACTCTGGAGATCTGAAGAGCTTAAAACTACAACTTGATATTCTTTAAAAGAAAAAAAAAAAACAAGAAAGAAAGAAACCCCATGTAAAACATTATCACAATTAATAAACAATGAAATGAAAATTAGTTAAATAGCTGTTTTTTTGGTCCATGTGGTATCAGCTGGCTAATATGAATAAAATTTTCATTGGATTTACTGAGTAAGGTAGAAACAGAGAGGCAAGTTCAATTGGCTTTTTTTGCATGGTGATATGTAAATCAGTTGCACTAATCACTTTCAACAACACTTTGACTATTTTTTCCCATCTAAGTAATTAAACAGTTATTTACAATTTAACTTGGACTTCCCTGGTGGCTGAGATGGTAAAGCGTCTGCCTACAATGCGGGAGACCAGGGTTTGATCCCTGGGCCGGGAAGATCCCCTGGGGAAGGAATGGAAGCCTACTCCAGTACTCTTGCCTGGAAAACCCCAAGGACAGAGGAGCCTGGTAGGCTACAATCCACGGGGTTGCAAAGAGTCAGACACGACTGAGAGACTTCACTTTCACTTTATAATTTAAAATCAGCTTGGTTTTGTAAATACAAAAGATTTGAACATCCTCTAATCTTTTTATTAATTATTATCATAGACGTAGTTTTCTCTTATATATCTTTCTTCCTCAGTGAAGCGGCACTAAGGATATAATTTTCTTCATTAGTTTAATTGGCTCGACTACAGCAGTGCAATGATTTACTTTGTGATTTATTCTAAAAACTTGTGTAGGGGAGTCAAGAAGGATGTAAAAGAAGAAGCAAGAAAGTAAACATAAATATGTGTATATATATATATTCAGCTTCAGATATATATCAAGCAGCTCCCTAAAATAACTATACATGCTATGAAACATTCCAATCAAAAATGCTGTCTCTCCGTCACAGGACGATCAAGTGAGGGATGTGTATCAGCTGGGAAAAGATCCAGATTTCTGAAATGTCAAATGCTGCTCCTCTGAGCCATCATTTGCCTGGTCTGACAAGCACACAGAGCAGCAGCACTGGGACTCGCAATGCACTATAGAGAGCCTCAGACTCAAGGAGACAGCCAAACAATCTCTTCCTCATGTCTGTGGCTTCACTCTCACCTAACATCACCTGCTGTACTGTTTGCTTGTTATTCTCAGGCAGAAGCACGGAACATTGCCTGACATACTGTGGTTCATTCTAGTCTATGGGTTCACAGCTAGTAAATGCAGTTCTTCCTACTTAAAGGCGTTTGAGGCCTGGGCTGAGATCTAGTTATTAGTACTGTGGGAGGGGCTCAAGGCAAGGTCTTGCAGTGCAGAATGGCTAGAAAGGGAACCCGATGAAGTGAGTAGAAGGAAACGGCTGTGCATGCCTCTTCTTCCAATTCTGAGTTTTCCCTGCATTCTCAGAGAAATACATTCAGCCGTGAACCTATATATGTAAGCTTATATGTGTGTACACACACATGCCCACACACACACAGACACAAAGAGATTAGACAGCATAATGCCAGCATCAGAAAGTGGATGGTATTTGATGTGAGACAAATTATGGCCCCCAGGCAAAATTACCTCTCTTATCACGACTCAAAAGCTTGCTTGTTTTATTTGGGCTAACTTTGTGGGGGACAATTTCTAATTTGGGCAGAAGAGTGAAGGAGAGGCGAGGATGGAGTTCATAAAATGAGCTTCATGTACTGCCCAGAACACATTACCCAGTGCCTGTAAACACTGCCCAGCTGAGACTGTGTGAAATCTGAACCTACTCTTCAAAGCTAATTTGGTAAAAATTAAACTTAAGTGCTCTTCTTTGCCCAGAGAACAGCCGAAGGAGAAGACTTGCAGTGGAACTCTGAATTATTAGGATGAATCAGGATGTCTGTTAGGAGATCCTACACTCTGGAAAACTGAGCTCTCACTTTAGGATTTGTCTTAAACCAACAGGTTTGCCCTTTAGATTATATTGGTGAGGGAGTGGACTATGTGTGCATGTTTGCACATCTGTAACTTAATAAAACAGTATGTAAAAGTGTCTGCATCACCTACGTGTACGTTTTTTTATGGCTCGTTTAGTGAATATATGGCCAAGGCATGGGATACTGGAAAGGGCACAGACTTTGAATCTTGGCACTGCCATTTACTGTGTGTGCGAGTCTCTCTGCCTTGGTTTTGCAGGCTGGAAAGGAAGACATTCACAAGCTCCTTGCAGAGCTATGAGGAATAAATGAGATCATTTTACTAGGCAAACAGTACCATTTCTAACTTGCAAACAATGTCAGTTTCCTTAATGCACAATTAAAAACCTCACAGTATCTTCAATAAGTATGTTTTATATAAATGACTGTTCTGTTTTAAATAGGATGATATTACTGAGCCATCCTCAAACCCCTCAAAGATCACAAGCTAATCAAAATGGATCATTTTTACTTATGAGGCCATCACATTTTTGTCATTTTGTGTGCACGTGGCAAGTCCCTGGGGCTGTACTCTCAGACTTCTAGTTTAATTAAAGAGCTGTTTTTAAAGATGGGAACTATAGTACATGCATCTCAGAAGTTTTAAATGTCCTCTGATAGCCACATTTGGTATTTCCCCAATGTTTGTTTTCAGATTTTTATTCTTTGCTTAAATTACAGAAGATACTAATATATATTATATAAACTATCATAGTTCAAGTATTTAGATTAATTGTAGACTAAAATCTACTGAGGAACCAGTTAGTGATTACTGCTTCTCAACTTCTTTACTTTAAAGAAACAGTTCTAAAAAAGCTCTAATTGGAGAGAGTTTATGAAGTTTCAAGAGGTAAATAGACTGGTAAAGTTAAGAGAAAAAATTCTAACACAACACTCTATCATTTGGCTGATAAAAATGATCAGTCCCTACAGGAGAGTCTTCACCATTCTTTGCTTAGAAGATGAGATTCAAAGGAAGTATATAGTACACCAATTGCATTTATTCTCTGAACCTTTCATAGGAACATATAAATGTCAAATGAATAATGTCAATTTGAGTTACTAAAATAATTTTAAAAAATATTTACTTAGATTCCACATAACCTTAATTTAAGGAAAGAATAGAAACTCTTTACCTCCCATTGCTGTTTCCTATCTACTGCAGTCTTTCTCAAATCTGTCTACACATGGAAATCACATTTAGCCATGTCAGCAAACTCTGGCCCACAGGAAATAACTATGCTCCTTCTGGAAAACGTCTTCAAATGAGAAGGCATACTCTTTCTTTCTTCTTTTCCTTCGAGCTGCATGTAATGTGAGAACATGAGGGCTGAAGCTGGTATGGCCCAACCTCTTGGGCCATGAGGTTGACTTTGGAAGGAGGTCACACTCATCAGATCAATAAGGCAGAGAACCTGGGCCCTGGGGCCAGGCTGAGTCACACCAGTTACCCATCTATGGGTTTTTACTTGAGAGAGAAATAAACTTCTGTTCAAAATCACCATTATTTTTTTCTTTACTCTTGGCAGATACTAGGCCTAAAGTGATACAAAGGTCTTAAAAATTTGTACTCCTTCACATTTCTCTGCCATGTTGGTGAAGTCAGCCCATGAATGAGGTTTTACGAGGTTTCTTAATTTCTTCTTCTGTGCTTTTCTTACTTCAGTTTGATGGCTATACACAATGTGTATATACATTATATTATATATATATACACACACTACAGACACACATACATATGGTCAAAGACTGGAAGTGAACTGAATTGGAATACCACCCCCTTCAAAAGTTAGTATAATAGTTTAAAAGTAAAAGCTGTCTAAGAGTGATGTTTTTAAACATTAAATATTCCTATAATAAAATATTATGATAAAATTTAAAAACCTAGAATTTCTTTTATAAATGATTACTGTGAATGTATTACATTGGTGTGGGTCTTCAGTAAATTTAATTTCTCTCTTTACTTAAGAATAATTGTTTTCCTTTTTAAAGTATTATTTCCAAGAGTACATATAATGTCATCTGCTATATAGCATGAGCTCTTTAAAACTTATTCTTATTTACAATTATTTCTTTTAATAAGTATTTATAAGTTATTTCTATGTATGAAACACCACATTAAGCACCAGGAAGAAGAGCAAAGGTGTGAATAAAACAAGACCCTTGACTTTATTTTGAATGTGACTTCTACTTACCTGAAACAGAAGCAGTTGGGAGGCTGAGGATGAATGTCCACTTAAAGGTTATCTGTTTTGTTTTAATAAATGATTTTGACAAATAACCCTAGTTAGATGACAGGTGCCATACAAGAAAAAACAGCAGCTGTAAGTGTACTCACACATACTCACACACAAATGCAGACAGACAGACATGCACTTGATGATCCATTTACAAAAATAACTTAGTGCCTCCTAAGATATAACCACACAAATCTGTTTATTTAATCGACTTTTATTAGTTCTCTCAAGAGGAAACAGAATTAGCTAATGTAAAATATGATGCAATTTTTGCAAAGCTGCAAATTTATAAAAAGTACAAAAGGCAAAATCTTACTATTAGCCAATTCCTTGACATTTCTATGCAATAAGAAGCACATAGGAATCAATGAAAAATAGGAATATATAACATCTCCCGAAGTATATGTATTAAAGTTTATTGTTAAAGACTAGGGATTTATTTAACACAATAATATTCACCACTTTTATTTTGCTAAAATAGTGTTAATCCATTACTGAACAGCTAAAAGGAATCATGCAGACTTACTTCAATACTGAAGTACCCTCTGTCAACATAGTCCCCTAAGAAGAGGTAGCGAGTGTTGGCAGGAGATCCCCCCACTTCAAAGAGTTTCATCAAGTCAAAGAATTGTCCATGGATGTCCCCACAAACTGAAAGAAACAAAGAAAATTCATTTTTTGGTTATATTATGTTCCAATTCTGAAATATATAATAAAATTACAAAATTTTAGAGCCAGAAGGAATTCAGAGGTCATCTTAGCCACAACATTCTTTCGCAAAACAGGAAAGTAAGACAGAGTTTCCAAAGTTAATCTGTGGCAAACCTCGCTTTGCTTCCAGGTCTCTACCACTTCACAGATTAAATGGAAAAATAACAACAACAATAATAATAGCTATTATTGTTGTGCGTTTAACAATTCTGCACCAGACACTATGCTGACAATTTTATACACAGTTTGTAATTTAATACAGACAATATCATGGAATAGGTTTTCCTTTTGCAGATGTGTCAAAGAGAGTCAAAGAATTTGGCATAACCTATATTCTGATATCTAAACATATATCTATTACATGTTATTGCCTCCTGAAGAAAAGTTGATACATATTATAAAAATTGTATTTAATTGACTCTAAAATGTCATCAATTATAAAACATCATTATTTTAGGTGCCACTGAGAAAGAAAAAAACCAATTAAATTTAAACTGGTATCATAAATGAGCATTTTTATAAGATGGACCCTAGTATCAGATGTCAAACTTTTTTCAAATTTTGAAATGAAATTCTATAAAACAGTTAAAAAAAAAATCGCTGGGAATTACAATTTCTTAACTTTCTCACTTTCTCTTTAAAACAAAAATTCTTAAAAGCTATGTAGTCTCTCAGTTTAAAAACCACTTATTCCGTACTTAGTATTTCATCTGTTATTTTCAAATCTCTAAAAAATAAATATTATCTCCATTATGGTTATGTGGCTGGACAAGATCACTGTTAAAAATGAATGATACAGAGTTTCAATTCAGATTTTGTCTAATTCAAAGCTTTTGCTGTCAACTATCATGTTATAATATCTTTGACATTTTATAGGGTTTACATATGTGTATATATATAAATTTCATGCTTTAATAATGAATGATTTGGCTATTTCTTTCATGCTAAGAGGTTCACAGAATGAATGTTATCAGTGAATAGGAAATCAAGAGGTCAAAGGATGCTTGCTATCTTAACACATTCTATGCTACAGTCAAAAGCAAGCTGAAATGTCTTAAACTTTATCCCTTTATCTGATGAAAGCTGACAGAAGGAAATATGAATCAAAGGGATTTACTGATTTAAAAAAAAATACTGTAAAACAATGGATGAATAAAAATGCCATATAAATTCTCATTTTTTCCATGTAAGACCCTTAGGCTTCAATCCTGAGAGATTCTGGGTAAGTTACTCAACTTCTCTGAGCCTCAATGTATTCATGTATAAAATGGGATGATATTGGTACTTTAACTTACTTGGCTATTGTGAGAATTAAAGGTATCAATAATGTAATGGAATTAAAAGAGTTCCTGAAACCTGGTATGAACTTGAAAACTGTGAGGTCAAAGTGGCATTTCAAAATAGTTGTTATCAAAAATATCAAGGTACCAGAAAGAATGGGATTTTGGTGCTCAGGGTAAAAGAGGAAGGAGGAATGAAAAACATTCTGGAGCATCTTCTTCACTTTTCCCTCCCCTCCTATCCTCTCTTTCCCTTTCCATTCCTCCATTTCAATTCCTGGCCATGGCTGGAAATTCACAGATCATGTCAATGACAAATACCAAGACACTAATTCAGGTTGTGGATCATGAACTTGGAATTACTGACATACAATTGCAGCATAACCTGGCAACTAGAATCACACAGTTTTATAAATACATGGGCTCTAGATGATGTAGACATTAAGGACAACTTTTCTTTCATTGGAGTACAGAATTACATAATTGTGAATGCAATTTTATAAAAACTGGAAAGTAAGCTCTTCTTTTTGGCTTACAGTCACTTTGTGCTAAGAGAGAATCTCAATGATATATCAATACAAGATCAGCATAATTACTAGATCTTGGTTTGATGATATAAAAGATCAGGGAGCAACTGCTGTAAAGCTGGCATGGGAAACAAGATACCCTGAAATTCAGTTACTAGTAGGACGGCCACATTATCACTGACTTTACCTTACACCAGCCACGCAATTCAAACCATGCTTTTACAGTAAGGACCACTTATGATAATCTTCAGCAAAGAAAAGTAACTTGCATATACAATCATAAAAAACACTCAAAGCCCAATGAAAGGAAACAGTAGCTCAATTAGAATATACCTGAATAATTGAGGTATTTTGACTAAGGTTTAAGGATTTCCCAGATCAGTTTAAGTGAAAACCATGTATCTTTTTTTTTCCAAAATCATTTTTATATCTATTTGGTCACCATCCTATTGCTTTTCTTATTCAGTAGATGCCAGTCTTCTCTGTCTCAAGTAGGCCACGTTTCTTTCTTGTACACCCAAAGGCTGACCCTTTTTCTTCCAGTAAGTCTGAGCTATTTGTCAGTATACTTCTTTCCAAAAGCATTCTTCTTTCCATTAACTTGTTTTACTTTCTTCATAGTACTTATTACTCTCAGGGAATAATCTAGCTGATTAATTTGCATATCTGATTCTTCCCTGATTCTTCCCACTGGACTATGAGCTGTATAAGAACTATAACCTGTGAGAAGCTGTCAGCTCTTGTCCACTGTAACCCGCACATGGAGAATAGTGCCTACCATCCAGTGGTAGAGAAATGTGCTACCCTAGAATTCTTCACTGGGCCTGTGCTGTGCTGACTTTGGAAACCCATTCATTACATAAGTCAAGGTTTTGAGGGGCCCCTCAGACCAACAGAGATGGACCACAGTGGGAGTTTGCTCTGGTGGAAGCTGAAGGTCCTCAACTTGTCTGAGATGGTACTTGTTTTAAGCCTTTCAAGTCACAGCTTTCAAAACAGTATTGTGGCAAGACTGGGGGAGAATGAGGGACCTCCATGCAGGTTATGGTGATTTCTTTACCTGGTTCTACACCAGAAACACTTGTAGAGCTTTTGAAACTACAAATTCCTGGGTCCCAAATCAGAATCTCAAGAGATGCAGACTGATAACGAGTTCTTTAGCCAGTAACATGAGAGACCAATGCTTTCCACCCTCTGTCTTAGCAGACTGAGCTCTCATTCTGCAAGCTTGTGTGGTTCCCCTCACAGTATGTACAGGCGGGAGAGACACACATTGGAAAGGCAATTTTGTTCAATGCTAATTCCAGGTTGGTGTGAGATCAGAAATTCTTACTACCTGAAAGGATGCTATTGAAGTGACTGTTTGATGGAGTCTAGGACAGAGGGATGAATCTAAGACAAGTGATAACAAAGAGCACACTTATTCATGCATTTGAATGTGGCTATTGTTCAGGCCTTGTACATTTCAGCTTTCAGATAAAGAATTCATCCCAAAGTCCTAATATTTGGGAACATTCACTATTTTGACTTCCAAAAATCAAGAAGAGAGTGACCACCATACTGAGGTATCCATGCTTCAGTACCCAAAGGATGGAGGGTGGGGTTAGGACATCACACAGAGGGAAGGGTTCTATGTCACCTTAAGTGAAAAGTACAGTGCAGTAACCTTCCGTCTATGCAATGCCATAGACCCCACCTTCCATCCTCTTGGGTACCTAAAACATTGAGAGAAATAAAGTCCAACAAATTTTAGCTAATGAGGCAAACCATGTGCTTGGTTGCTTGCAGCCTGTAACTCCCTGAGGCCAAGTCCTTTCATCTTCAACGTCATTGGTTTTAACAGCACTTCTAGAACAAACAGGGGGCTTCCCTGGTGGCTCAGATGGTAAAGCGTCTGTCTGCAATGCGGGAGACCCGGGTTTGATCCCTGGGTCAGAAGGATCCCCTGGAGAAGGCAACAGCAATCCACTCTAGCACTCTTGCCTGGAAAATCCCATGGATGGAGGAGCCTGATAGGCCACAGTCCATGCGGTCACAAAGAGTCAGACATGACTTAGCAACTTCACTTTCACTAGAACAAACAGGCTTTGACAAGTTTCTATTATACCTTCAAGGCAAGCTCATTCTTCACCAAATACTCCTGCTTCCCATATTCCCCCAGCTTCCCATTATTTGCTTCTCATTTCCAATGGAACACTGCTGGCATGCAGGAACTTGACTAGGGGTCAGCTTTGAAAGCCCTACTATATTGAAAAAGCACCCAAAATATAGGAATACAGGACATGTAATGAACGCACTCCTCATCTCTATGAAATTATCCATCCATCTGAATGAACGTTCAAAAATACATATTATGTCTTCAATAGATCATGACCAGAATTATACATATTTCTATAAGAAATGTATAGTTACGATGGTTAATGAAACTAACACATCAATGAAAAGCAACTTGAGTTTTTTCTGGACCACTAGTACCCTAATCCATTCCTGATGTGCTACATCATGATAGTTCTTTTTCCTGTGAGATGCAATATGTCCTCCACTTGTTTTTACACTGGACAAGTAAGAACTACTAGGAACACTGAGCAGTAGAACCGAGTTATTGAGAAGGTTGTCATTACCTTCTTCTTGGTTCTTTTTCTAAGTCAGGTGACGAAGTGGTTTTGAATGTGGCTGTTCTAACATCCTCAGTACAACCAAGCGGTGCAAGAGGGACTAATATCTTGTGATGCTTACATGCTTTTTGTTTGTTTTTTTTTTACTTTTCTCTCAACTACTATTAGAAAATACATAAATTATGCCTAAATAACCAACTAATAAGTAATACCAAAGCAAACAATCACTTTTGAGTAATTGCCTTTTAATACTATTTCCATCCCCTAGTGACTCTTCGCCCACAGCAAATGAAATTTATTGAAAATGATCCTCACATGAGTGGTCTCAATAATTTTTGACCTAAGTCTTCTGAAGAAGAACACGGAATTTTGAAGGGGGAAACAAAATAACATACAGAAAAAAATCTGTCTTTGTTTCTTGGGAAAGGAAATAGATTTTATTTCTCATATCATTGCTAGACAGCTAGTTATTAAACTTTGAAATCACAAACTTAGGAGGTTGATGTACATGTAAACATAAATGTGTATGTGTGTGTATAAAGCCACCCACCACAAAGGAGGAATTATTTGGAGATTAGTGGTCAGTGAACCAGTTAGGAAGTCATTAAACAAGTTCAAGACATTTCTCAGTGTAGATTACAGCAAAGTAGTGCTAAAGAGAAACAGCAATAAACAGCCGGGGCAGGAACAAGAGGCTCTTTGTAGTTAGCTGAGAAAGCTCTTGGGATCTACAAACTGGACAGTGAATCAGTCACAGGGCAAGTCTAACAGTCCCTAGAACTGGCACACTGCTAAGGAGAGAAAATAATGGCTAGCATACTGAGGACAAATGGCCTCTTGAGAAAATAAGCTCAGAGTATGGAGGACAAGTTGGAAAGATAACCAAAATGAAGATCAAGCCTATGCTTTGCATCTCTTGACTATGAGAAATGCCACTCTCTGTCGAATGTCGAAAAGGGATAGTTACTCAAAACAACTACACATATGTGATAGGTGTAATGAAGAATGCATGCCTAAATTAATGATTCTCCAAGAAAGTATACCCATATTTTAACTATTTTTCAAAGAATTCTATTGTTTCTAAATTCACATTGGCAACTAAATTGCTATCCTGGAAAAATGTAAAAAGTAGACCATACTGAACATATGAGGATAAAGTCCCAATATACTTGCTATACAAGTGAGAGTTTGTAAAGACTCTGCTACAGATTCCATCCTGAGTGGGAGACACATTAACAAGTGTAATATAAAATAAAATACATACTTGGTCATAAAACTACTTTCAAAAGCTTTGAATTCATGCTCTGATCCACACATCTGGCCCTGTATACCACTGGTTCCAAATAGGAAAAGGAGTACATCAAGGCTGTATACTGTCACTTGCTTATTTAACTTCTATGCAGAGTACATCATGAGAAACGTTGGGCTGGAAGAAGCACAAGCTGGAATCAAGATTGCCGGAAGAAATATCAATAACCTCAGATATGCAGATAACACCACCCTTATGGCCGAAAGTGAAGAGGAACTCAAAAGCCTCTTGATGAAAGTGAAAGAGGAGAGTGAAAAAGTTGGCTTAAAGCTCAACATTCAGAAAACTAAGA
>SJYX01003586.1:397654-427990 GCA_006410675.1 Oreotragus oreotragus | reverse complement strand
GGAGGAGAAGGGGACGACCGAGGATGAGATGGCTGGATGGCATCACTGACTCGATGGACGTGAGTCTGAGTGAACTCTGGGATCTGGTGATGGACAGGAGGCCTGGCATACTGCGATTCATGGGGTTGCAAAGAGTTGGACACGACTGAGAGACTGAACTGAACTGAAGTGATTACAATAAGCTCTATTTCTATTGTTTTTATCTCTTGGAATTTCAGGTAGTGTTTCTTTCTTTCTCACTCTCTTTCTCCCACTCTCTCCCTCCTTGTGTGTGTGTGTTCATGTGTGTGTGTTGAAGCAGGAGATGGGGTAGATTCTGCTGCTTGAAACTTGTTTATGAGTACTACTGATATAGACAGAAGTCTTAAGAAAAGTCAGAGATTACGGAAATTAAGATTGGCTGAACTGAAGGGAAATGAAGGAAGTGCTATAACATTTGTAATAAGTTGAGAATGAAAGAATAAGAGAAAGAGATCTTTAGGTAGGAAAGTGAAAATGAACCAGAGTAAGTGGATTGCAAAAAAATTGGATTGATTAGAAGGTATATGTGAAACAGCAGAAGTTAAATTCAAGTAGAAAGGCATCATGAGATTATGAAGGGACTTGGATTTTTAGCGTGTTGTTTGAAGGAGAACAATTTCAGTAATATAAGAAGATAAATCTGGCAGATGTGTGGAAAATTCAATGGTGTAGAAAAACTGAAAGAAGGTTGATTCTAATTAGAGGTTCACTGCAATAATACAGTCACAAGACAATGAGGTCTGCTATGATAATGGTGACAGTGTGAAAAGATAAAAGAGGCCAAATAGAACATTCTCATACTTTCATTAGAACCATAATAAATGACATAATAAGTAAAGTCATTCATCTGCGGCCTGATTTGATAAATATTCAAGCCGGCAACATTTCAACAATATTCCATTGTGTTAGACCCTAAGAATGCAACAAAACAACTTAGATATAATCAAAGCTCTCATGCAGCTAATGAAGGATACCGAACTAAATAGGTTATTAATAATAACACCAAAATAAAAGCCATAAAGAAAGAGATCTTTTCCTTCTTTGTTCCCTGTTATATTCCTAGTGCCCAGGACAGTGCCTGGTACAAAGGGGATCCTCAAGAAATATCTGCTGAATGAATTTATGAACAACACACAGTGGGCACAGTAGACTTGGGGAAGTTTCCTGGAGGATGTGCTATGTTAGCGGAAATCTTAAGGAGGAGGACTTAGACACAGAACTGTAAGAACAGGAAGAGGGAATAGGACTCACAGAAGAAGAAACAACTTGCGGCAAATTTTAGAAGGTGAAAGGTGGCCTGTAAACCTGGAGTCTAGGTAAGGAATGAAAAGAGATGAAACTTTCCAGATGCAGATTCAGAGAATAAGGTTTTTATCATCGAAGTCAAGATGTCTGAACGTCATCCTAAGAGGAGTCACCGAAGGAATCTGGGCAAGAGGTACTCTACCTTACCTCTGGTAACTCACGCCACCTCTCTAAGCCTCAAGTTCCTAATGCGCAGAATAAGGGCAATAGCAGATACCTTGCACTGTGGTTGGGAAGATGAGATCTGATAATGTAGCAATTGATACAGATTAGTAACTCCAAGAAAGGTAAGTTATTTTTCTCTATGATAGCTATTTTTAGCTCCATTTGATTGAAGCTGCCTCCAACCCTCTACGCCCCAGTAAATGACTACAATGATATTTCAAAGGTAAAGTCTCACTATCATCAGCCTGGATAAACAGTTCTGGATATCACATATAAAATTTACCTTTTATTTAAGGGTTGGTAATGAGTAGCTGGGCTTCCCAGGTGACACTAGTGGTAAAGCACCCACCTGCCAGTGCAGCAGACGTAAGGGACTTGGGTTCAACCCCTGGGTTGGGAAGATCCCCTGGAAGAGGGTGCAACCCACTCCAGTCCTGGAGAATCCCATGGACAGAGGAGCTTGGCAGGCTATGGCCTATGGAGTTGCAAAGAGTCAGACACACCTGAAGAGACTACACACACGCATAATGAGTAGCTGATGGTCTGAACTTCACATATATAGATGCAAACCACAAGAAGGGGAGTTTGGGGTAGAATGANTAATCCCATGGACAGAGGAGCTTGGCAGGCTATGGCCTATGGAGTTGCAAAGAGTCAGACACACCTGAAGAGACTACACACACGCATAATGAGTAGCTGATGGTCTGAACTTCACATATATAGATGCAAACCACAAGAAGGGGAGTTTGGGGTAGAATGAATACGTGTATATGTATGGCTGATTCCCTTTGCTGTTCACCTGAAACTATCCCAATACAAAATAAAAAGCTTTTAAAAAGTGCAAGCAAGGGGAACATTGCTTTCTTATTCATCTTTTTTTACAACATGACTGAATCAGAAAAAAATAACTGCAGAAATATTGAAAACAGAAATTACATATATATAAGTTATACAGAAATGACTACATTGGTGTTGAGTAGCATGTTTTTATTTCCATGCTTTTGAGTTTCCATCATTTATAAAGTCCATTAACTGGTATTCATTATTCAAGCAAGTAAACATTGACAGGTTTCTGAATTATTAATTGATGCACATAGTGTTTTCCACAGTTTGTAAATACAGTGTATTTGAAACAAAGAGTTTCTACATTTCTTAAAAACACAAAAAATTAGACTACATCAAAGCTTCGAAGATAACAATGAACTCTCAAAGCCGGTCAGCACACAGGTGGGAGGGCACAGGAACCACAGAACCTTTAAGCCACATGAAAGATCTGCTCCCAAGTTTTTGGAAAATTCTGCAATTCACGAATATTACTAAGCATACTCTCCCATAAAACACAGTAAAATATAATCACTGACTTCAGGCACAAATGAATCTGGGCTTAAACAAAGCTGTCCTTTCACTCTCATATCAGTTTCCCTCTAAACATTAATTTCTGTTACTGAAGTTAGGATTCCCTCAAAGTATCTTCCAAATCGGGTCCAGCCAGCATGCTGACTTAAGGGGCGGAGCCACCATTTCCAGCAAAACTGAGCCCTGGATTAACTGGCCCTACGCAATTCTGAACGAAGTGCTGTGTGCAGGGAACACTGACTGGCCATTGGCTCACGTGACCCTTCCCACTTATTGACGGGACGGGGCAAAGTCTGTCATCAAAAGGAATGACAATGCAGTAAATAGTCCAGGCAACCACAAACAAGGGTTTGTGCGCTAAAAAGAAAGAAATAAAAAAAAAGGCTGAATTTCTTCTACTTTTGTTTAACTCAAAGATCATTTCTGTACGCATTCTACTGCTATTGCTAGAGTTTTAAGTTCTCATTTAAGCATTTGTTGGCAAGATCTGGAAAATTCATTGAAATGATTTAATGTTCACTTTAACTAGTATCTGTAAAGAATTTTTGATGGATTCATTTATAGTATAGATAGAAATTCCTAAAAAAAAAACATGCATTTTATTCTTTAGTTTATCTAAAGCTTTTCTTTCTGGTTATAAGTCATCACCTCATCACTTCTTACTTCCAAAGGGATTGGCTATCTTTTTATGGAGATTATTTTTCATAGAAAATATACACACATACTAGACACACATACACATATACACAGGTAAACACAAAGAGGATACTTGATGAAAGGAAAATGCCGAAATGAAATCAGATACTGAGAGGTCTGTCAGCCTAGTGCATAAGCTAAATTAAAACATGTAATGAACCACTGCAAAAGGTCAGGTCTTAGAATGTAAAAACTGTGCATGCCAGGACTCTCCTCTTCTCCTACTGTATCTTGTGATGTCTAAAACATGGTGAAAACATCTTAAGTACCATGACTCATGTCTCTGAAGATGGCAGCAGGCTTCATACAAAGATCAAGTGTGAGAAAGGCATGGAAAACTGGAAACGAAACAACTATATAAAATCCCACTTAGGGGATGATCTAATCTTCGTTGATTCAAATTCCCGTAAGGATTAGAAAATTCTATGTTAAGTAGACTTTCCGTGTTTCTCTTTCCACAGTTGTCATTAATATGATATTTACAAAAGATTTTTTGATGAAGACACAAAAAGAGATGAGTTTCTTAGTATTTTGGCCATTCTGCTTCTTACTTGCAAACATAATCTTCTATTTGGAAAATCAAGACTGGTTATTCTGGAAATAATGATGGTACAGACACAGACAATCATAATAAGCCTCTATATATGATGCACATTTTATTCACAGTATCATTAATCATTTTACGGATCTAACAAACTCATATTTGTCCATCAGTAAAGCTCTCAAGAGCAGACAATACCTAATGGCTATATAGAGTAAATTCTTAGTTAAGTGTCTCAATCAGAAAACAAACAGATTCTCCTTCCAGGACACTTCGAAAGCATCTTAAATAAACAAAATCTAACTGTGTAGGTTGGAATTTGGCCAGGCAATCAAAATCTACAATGTTGCTTTTATGATGGCTATTAAAACTATATTAATACCACCAAGTTGTCAAGAAGTTATTTATTCCACATTTGCGGAAAGGCACTTCCATGGGTGACCTGGATCCTCAGTGCTAGCTTTGGGTTTACAGCTAATCTCTTGGCAACCAGTTCAGTACTGCAGGCCCTCTAGGATGTGGGTCCAAATTTGCCCCCAGGAGGACCTGAAATCTTATTTTCCCTTATCTTAGCCCAGAGGTTTAATTTGGACTGCATTATTTATTTATTGAAACCTCTAGTACCTATTCACTGCTTAAATCTCAAAACATCACCTGTTCTTAGATCACCCATCACACTCCTCTCCCTATTGCTATCTTCCACTTGCTTCTGGGACATCCAGGTTTTGTTGAACTTCTCTGCTACTAGATATAATGAGGTGAATTGTGTCCCCCAAAAGTATGTTGGTGTTCTCACACTTGGTACCTAGGAATGCGACTTTCTTTGGAAATAGGGTTTTTGCAGATGTCAGCTTAATGTGATGCCATACTCCATTAGGGTGAGCACTAATCCAATATGACTGGTGTCCTTATAAGAAGAGGAAAATCTGGTTGTTGTTCCATCGCTAAGTCATGTCGGACTCTTTGTGACCCCATGAACTGGAGCCCTCCAGGTTCCTCTGTCCATGGAATTTTCCAGACAAGAATACTGGAGTGGGCTGCCATTTCCTATTCCAGGGGATTTTCCTGACCCAGGGATCAAATCCTGCATTGGCAGGCAGATTCTTTACCACTGAGCCACCTGAAAAGTCCTTAAAATACGTCAAAAGTATCTTATATTCTTAAGTTCAATTAATCTTCAAATTATCACAGGAGGTGGGTTCAATTATTAATCACCATTTTCCACATAGGGATTGGAGAAAGGTTAAGCAATCTGCCCAAGCTAATATGCAGCAGAGCTGACATTTACACCCAAGCAGTCTCACTGTGGGACCTGAGTTACTGAGGATGGCTCTTCACACCTGCTGCCATTTCTCTGCTGTGTCAACAGAGGACTGCCACTACCACAAGCATCTGAAGCTTCATGGTGAACCAGCTTCCCCACACAGACGTCACAAACTTTTCCTAGTAAGAGATGGGCTATGTGCCCTCAGAGATGACATGAAAATCCTTCTTAAAGAAACTCAGGAAAAGGGGAGCCTTGGTTTACATCCATCATCTTGAAAAGGTACTGGAAGCGTTAGCTGATTGCAAACTCAATGTGTGTCATGCCTGTGCTGAAACTCTTCATGAAACAGGTAACTCTGAACTCTTGTATGTTAAAAAACACAGAAACAAAATAGAATATCCAAAGGGAATAGATAAACATTTATTTGGGGCCTTGAAAATATGTTTTATAAGAAACGGGTAATTTGGTCCAGGAAGCAAAACAGATAGCAACATGATGAGTATTTTTATGAATGAGACACTTGGTTTATTTTTTTCTCTTTTTTGGAGGGCAAAATAAGGTGGTTGAGTAAAAGTTAAAAGGAAATCCATTTGTCCAATCAGAAAAAAAAAGAAAAGATTCACTTCTAATAAGAAAACCATTCAGAATGGAGTTGCTAGTATTGTGGTATAATGTGCTCATCCACTCTAGAATTATTTAAGCCATGAGTGAAGCAACAAGTGGCTATTTTTAAAACTACTCTGTTTTTTATTATTATTTCCTAGCAAACCTCTGAGATCTGACTTTGAACACTAGATTTTACTTAATTTCAATTAATTAATTTTGGCTATGTTGGGTCTGAGTTGTGGCATGCAGGGTCGTTAGCTAAGGCATGTGAACTCTTAGTGGTAGCAAGTGGGATCTGGTTCCCTGACCAGGGATTAAACCCGGGGCTCCTGCAATGGAAGTGCAGAGTCTTAGCCACTGGACCGCCAGGAAGTCCCCAAGTTGCTATTGCTAATTCTTCACATTCCTGTGTCCCGCCTTTTTTCTCTTCTTCTTTTTGGCCACTCTGTGCAGCACGTAAGATGTTAGTTCCTCAACAAAAGACCAAACCCATGTCCCCTGCATTGGAAGTGAGGAGTCTCAACCACTGGACTGCAAGGAAAGTCCTTAATTTTCTTCATTTTTGATTAATGATTCTCTTCATTTAAGGTAACTTACTTTGGGTAAAGAGCTTAAGCCCTGGTTCAAGTGGCAGCTACCATTAACCAACCATTAGTTTTTCAAATCCTCCTCAACTTCTGCCCAGGTTCCATCCTGATAAACCCATCACAAGCTGAAAATAATGTCAGCTGAAAATGCATTTAATACGCCTAATCTGCCAAACATCAGAGCTTAGTCTTACCTACCGTAAATGTGCTCAGAACACTAACAATAGCCTACAGTTGGGGAAATCATCTAACACAAAGTCTGTTGTGCAATAAAGTGCTAAATATCTCATGTAATTTACTGAATACTGTATGAAAGCGAAAAAAAAAGAATGGCTATATTGCTGCAGAGTGGTTGTTATTGGATCAACTGTCCACTCATGTGATCAGGTGGCTGATTGGGAATGGTGGTTCACTGCCCAGCATCAGGAGAAGAGTATCATAAACATCAATAACTCAGGAAAAGACCAAATTTCAAAGTCGGAAGTATGGTTTCTACCAAACACGTATCACTTTCACTGTAAACAAAAAATCATCACTGTGAGTTGAGAATCATCTGTATTAGTTTTGTAAGATGCTGAGCTAGTCACCTCAATACTCTCATCTCTAAAATGGAAAGAATAAAATCTCACCTCGCAGGGCTGTCCGAAGATTAAAAAGCATTTTGCACTGTGATTGTCAGATACTATGACACTTCAATGACCTTAAGATACCACTGATTCTAGGAAATACCAGTATTTTGCGTATTACTAAATGAAACAAAAAATAAACTGTTTCCTTGTCACTTAAACTCTTTGTTCCATACTTCGTGAGAGAAATAGTGATTAATACATTCCTAAAGCTTCCTCCCATTTAGACTGACTCATCAGAAACCTTTTTCACATCAGTCATTGATGTTTTTTCACCAAATATCATCATCTGTGTTTATCAGAAGTGTTCATAATACCGTGTCTCTATTGAAGTGCTCCAGTATTAAAACCAGGATTTTGTTTCTGGACTGTCTTGCTGGGTGTGTGATGGGCAATCCTCGTCTCCAGTGCTGGTAAGAAAACTGGGCTTCAGCATGTTACGGTAAGCTTTATTTCCCAGGTCTTATAAATCATATGATTTGGCTTTGTGTGAAAATAGGAAAGAGCAGACAGTCCTCCAATAGTGAATATTTTCTTCTCTACTTGTTGCTGTTCAGTTGCTAAGTCGTGTCCGACTCTTTGTGACCCCATGGATTGCAGCATACCAGGCCTCCCTGTTGCTCACCATCTCCCGGAGTTCACTGAAGTTTCATGTCCATCGAATTGGTGATACCATCCAATTAATGGACCTCAATGTCCTATTTCTGTGCCTTTCTACATGACAGCATTTAGTTTCAAAGTCAAATAATATTTTTGAAGACGGTGTAAACAGCAATTTGACTCAACAGATGTGGTTCCAACAATGTACATAGTAACTGAGAGAAAACAATATGAACAGTTCTGACCAAGTCCATACCTGAACAGGTAATGACAACTCTATCATGACTATTGTTTGCCTAGTGATTGAAAGATGGGAGGTAAATTTCAGAGAAGTAAGAATATGAAAACACTGCATTTTAGAATTGGTGAAATACGGTATTGTTTGATTACTGTATTGTAGTCTTCCTCAATGGTCAGGGAGTGTATGTCTTAACATGTACCCCTGTATCTACATAAAAGAAGGACTCAATAAATGTTTAATGGAATAGAGGCTGGCAGGCACATTGCAGAAGGGATTTTCTAGCATTATCTAGGGCAGACTACTGCTAAATTACTTTTTGAACTTCCCATAGCAATTAAACAGGCAAGATGTGAGAAGGGGTGCAGATGTGACTATCATGCCTTGAAATGCAACCAAAAGAACACCTTAAATAAGGAAACACAAAGCAGAATGGCCCTGATCTGAGGAATGGCTTGCAGTTCCAAGGAATCATGGCCAGATGAGGTGAGACACACAGACGTGTCTGCGATCTCCCGGGTGTGTATTCTCCACAGCTCTTCGTGGACTGACCACCTCAATGCCAGCCTCCCTTCCCCAATGAACCAAAGCAGAGACTAGCGCTCCCCAGAGCTGGGTAGGCAGAAGCCCAGGGGAAGAGCTGAGTCATACCGTCTCTGGTTGAAATGCCTGGGTGCTATTTTTTCTTTTCATCGTTGCTGATCTTCTTTTTGGAGGCTCATCATCCCACATTAGTTTTAATTAGTTGATGCAGCTCCACACCCCTCTCCCTACTGCTTCTCCTGATCTAAATGTGTCATGAGAATGAGAGCAATTTACTACTCTCCATGGGCTGAGAGGAGGCATGGATAAATTTGGGAAGCTCATTATAACTCACAGCTGTCAGTCTTCAAAGAAAAAAAATAAAATAAAAAACTCAAACCAGCAAGGACTTTGGCTTCATTATTCTGTGCTATGTAAAACAGATCATTAATAAATGAGCAATTATATTTCCACTTCTGTAAAGTTGAGATCTTAACAGCACTGCTTTCACCGTGTCACTTCTCTGGGTGGATATAATCAATGGTTGCCTCTTGTCTAAATGACAAAATCCAAATTCCCTATCATGGCACCACCATATGCTCGCTTCTCAAGACAATCTGGTTCTGCCTCTCCTCTCCAGCCTCGCCTCCAGTCAACTGCATTGAGAAAAAGTTGGCATTATAGTCAGGCATGGGCTTTAGCACTGATTCATGATTGGAATCTTGTCTTTATTGCCATTACATTCACAACTTTTGGACAAGTAACCAAACCCCAGTGGATTTCAGAGTTCTCATCTCTAAAATGGGGATATGAGACATCTACTCATTAGCTTATTGGATAATACTATATTTAATCACCCTAATGCTATCTGACATACAGTTAATGTATATCAATGGTAACTAAGATCAAGTGTAATATGAGCTTCCTTGGTGGTTCAGAGGTTAACGCGTCTGCCTCTAATACGGGAGACCTGGGTTCGATCCCTGGGTGGGGAAGATCCCCTGGAGAAGGAAATGGCAACCCACTCCAGTATTCTTGCCTGGAGAATCCCATGGACGGAGGAGCCTGGTGGGCTACAGTCCATGGGGTCGCAAAAAGTCGGACACGACTGAGTGACTTAACTAACTATTATTATAACAGAAGCATTCTACTCTGCATTCTCACTTGTCTTGAGCCTTATCAGGCTTGTTCTTTCCACTATTCATTCTTTATTTGTAATAAATACATATGTGTTTATATATAACCACACAGAAGGTAATATACATATATACATATATAACTTTATACATAGTTATAAGGTTGTATATCTAATAAGGTTACATAGGTAACTTTATATGGTTAATAATTTCATATTATGACATAAAAGTAAAACTAAAATAAATGATAATATGAATGATAGGAAAATAATATGAAAATCTGACACATGAAAGACATTTTCAAAGAACAGTAAATATAAGTATTTTATAAAAGTGGAAAGTAACTCTTTGGTTTAAATGACTAGCTAAAGGTGACCTGGCTGGTTAATGACAGAGTTACGTCTAGGACTCTAAACTCCTAGTACAGTAATGTTCATATATTCCAAATTTGATGAGGCCATTAGAGGACAAAGACAGCCTGTCTGAATTCTCTACAGAATCCAATATTATGTCTGGTATTTGCCCACTGTGGGAGCTCAATAATATTTTGCTTGAACCCTACAAAGAACATGGCAAATGTATAACAGGTTTAGGTATAAACCAAAAAGAAGTGAACCTGAATAGAGTCCTGATGCAAAGTGAAATGGATTCTTACTCAAAGCAGAGCTTTGGAGTTTTGCTTGTATTTGTCTTATAAATACTGAACAAATAAAATAAGGGGCTTTGAGAAATTTCTGTTTTCTATTGGCTTTGAATTAAACTTTGTTTCAACTCCTACTACTTGAAAAGATATACTCACATAAATAGGACAACACAATTAATTCTGTAGTCTTTAAATTTCCATTTTCTCTTTTGGTATTTTTAAGCCTTCTGGCAAAAATGACACTACTACATAATCCTAGGCTTTTGTTATAAATTAATGTCTTCTGCATTGCTTTTCCAATGAATTTTGTATAGTACTTTCATATTTTACTAACAGCTTTCTGACTAGAAGTGAAAGATGAAAGTAAGAATTCACCATTTCAAGCTGTTCATTTATTTATCTACATAACAGCTTTAAAAAAAGGTAATAATTATTTAATACATTCTATCTGTTTGCTGAAGGAGATTACTTATAAAAATGTTCATTTATCTTCAGTGATGTGGAACTCAGTGCTATATTTCTTCTTTTCAATTTAGCTTTCAAACTAGCTAACTTTGATTGTAGTGTATAGCCATGCTGAGTACTAAGTGCAGAATCCAGTACTAATGACTTGATAGTATTCTCATTTGCAAAATACTATAATTTCAAGACATACATCTGAGCAGACAAATACTATGCTCCACGCAGATACCCAGTCACGTTAATGATAGGTACATGCTGGCAGCTGGGACAAGTCTCCTTGCTGGTTCTTAGGACATTAATCATGTACTATTAGACACTGGGAACATCTTTCTTTTCCCTCTTCTTCCCCTTTTCAGCACAATCTTCTCTGGATAAGATGTATTAACTATGTGCTTCAGAATAACATGGAAAAATGTATTCTAATTTGTGCTTTTATTTGGGAAGAAAAAAATTCAAGTGACTTTTCTTTTAAAGTTACTTTGAGTAAAAGATGTACCTGTGACCAGCACATAAACACTCTATTATGGATGAAAAAAGACATGATGCCAGAATTATTATGTAAATGGTCTGCAATTCCCAGGGTGTCCCAGTTAAGAGTCAAGAGCACTGGAGTTACGGGTCTGGCTCTCTATTAACAGACACATTTCCTAAAACATGTGATTAAATTTAACAGAAATAATATCATCCGTTTCTAGCATTCCGCTCTCATGAAATGAACAGAAGTGGGTAGACAGGGATTTGACCTTACCCTATCTATGTTTGACATACCGTTTCCTAACACAACAGTCTCATAGAACAGTGAGCAATTCTGATTGGCTGTTCATGATTCAGAGACGAGGCTAAAACATGGTGGGGACAGAAAGTCTCAAGATGTCTATGACCAATATTTTACTTCTCTGCTGAAAACCCTGTGGCGTCCTATCTGAACTGAACAAAAGCCAAGGCCCTGAATGGGCTCCCAGCTCCTCTAACCTCAGCTTCCCTTTCTCCTGGGTACCAAGCTGCTTCAGCTATCCCGGCCTCGCTTTCCTAAGCACGGCAAGCCAGCTCCCACCACAGGACCTCTACACTTGCTGTTCTTCTGCCTGGAGAATTCTTTCCTAAACAGATGCTCTTGTCTCTTCTCTTTATTTATATCCTGCTGATGGGTCACCTTTCCACAGAAACCTTTCCCTCGCATTCCCTACTGGACACATTCCTTCTTTAGTTTCCGGCATAGTACTTGTCACAGCCTTATATGTTATATACTCTTTAAACTGGTTTGACTAGAAAACAGTTCCCAGGGAACAGACACTTAGTTCTGTTTACCGCTGTATTTCAATATGCTGCTCACAATGTTCCTGAATGAACAAAGAAATGTAGGAGATGAGCGATACAAAGGCTGGATTTGCAGTTATAATACAAAGTAGCAAATATAATCTCATAGATTTCATAAACTGTGGTACAAAGATACTTACTGTTAGCATGCCAATGGAAGATGATATGAAAGAGCAATAAATGTTAATCATTTTAGATGGTAGGGGTGGGTAGGGGTAGGGGTAGGGATGGGAGAACCAGAAATTAAAAAAAATAGAAATTACTGGAGTTGGCTATAAATTATCTGGGAAGGTAAAGAAAATGGATATTACATTCAAGACACAAATCACAAAATTAACAGAGGAGCAAAATATACCAGAAATGGGAGGCTTCATCTACCTGATGAAGTACGGGCCTAAATTTGACTTGCTATAAATTTCACTGCAGAGAGTTTGAGCAAATAGTTAGAATAACTATTACTCTCTAGCTGTTTTTCACTTACAGTATGGAGCAGTGAATTAGAAACGATAGGGAAGAATGATGTCATCTGAATATTTAAGACAATGAGAAAGGAGAAAACTAAGAATAGTTCAAACACATAGTATAGACTTTTATAATGAGTAACAACAGCAATAATGGTAACTATACCCGTCACTCATTGAATGTCCATCACAGAGCCAGCACTGTACAGAGCAATGTACACTCATAACTTCCTTTAAGCTTCACAATCCCTCCTTTTAGCCCCTACTTTTAAAAAACTAAGTAAAATACCTTTAAAGAATTGAAGTACAGTTGATTTACAATGTTTCAAGTAGACAGAAAATTGATTCAGTTAAATAGATATATATTTCAGATTGTTTCCATTTAGGTTGTTACAAGATATTGTACATAGCTCCCTGTGCTATATAGTAATCCTTGCTATTTATCTGTTTTATATACAGTAGAGTGTACCTGCTAATCCCAAACTCCTCATTTACACCTCCCCGCTCCTTTCCTCTTTGGTAGACATAGATCTGTGTGCTATGTCTGTGAGTCTGTTTATCTTTTGTAGATAAGTTCATTTGTATCATTTTTTAGATTCCACAGATAAGTGATATTATATGGTATTTGTCCTTGTCTGACTTACTTCACTCATGATGATCTCTAGGTCCAACAATGTTGCTGAAAATGGCATTATTTTCTTCCTTTTTATGAATGGGTAATAGTTCACTGTATCAATACATATATACTACTTATTCTTTATACATTCATCTGTTTATGGACACTTCCATGCCAAGGCTATTGTAAACAGTGCTGCTATGAACACTGGGATGTATGTATCTTTGCAAATTAGTGTTTTCATTTTTTCTGGATACAAGCCCAGGATTGGAATTGTTGGATCATATGGCAACTCTATTTTTAACTTTTTAAGGAACCTCCACACTGTTCTCCATAGTGGCTGTGCCAATTTATATTTCCACCAACAGTGTAGGAGGGTCCCCTTTTCTCCACACCCTCTTAGTGTTTACTTTTTGTGGATTTTTGATGAAAAAACAAACAAAAAAGGCAAACACCTTTAAGAAGAACTTTTATAACACAGTCAGATAAGGGAATTTACACCAGAAAAAGCTTTTCAGGGTGGCCATGATACACGATTGAGGAGGCATGGAAACCCCTGGAACTGGGCTGTGCAAGATCCCTTTGGCTGCATGTCTTGACCCCAACGCTGATCTTGCCGTCCTTTCTACATTGCCTCTCGTCACTTGTCTTTCACAGATACTCCTTCAGGAGGCTTCCATACCACCCTTGAGGCCTAATGTCTCAAGGATCATGCTCTATCATCAGTTATTTACTCTGTCTCATATCAGTGGAAAAGAATCTGCCTGCCAATGCAGGAGATATGGGTTTGATCCCCAGGTCGAAAAGAACCCCTGGAGAAGGAAACGGCAACCCACTTCAATATTCTCGCCTGGGGAACCCCATGGACAGAGGAGCCTGATGGGCTACAGCCCATGGGGTCACAAAAGAGTAGGACCTGACTTAGCGACTACAACAACAGGACATATATTTCTGACTTTTCTACTCGTTTCTTCCCCTTTACTTAGAAACCTGAGTATCTTCCATGGTGAAAAACTCTTTGCTTGACTCTGTAATCTCAGGCTACTCACATGCTTTTCTCAATCAAGCTGCCTTGATTGATGGACCTGGGTGCCTTCTCTTCCTCCACCCTCTCTTCAATCTCCACTCACATTATCAGGAATGTCTTTGTCCCAGCCACTCTGCTCCCTTTCTATGGACAGAAAGCACCAGTTACTTCCTAACTCTCAAGCCCTGCAGGCATTCTCCAGTTCTCTTTTCCTCAGCTTCCACTAACACTATCCCCTCTTTGTGGTTTCCGTCTTAGTTCACTTGGGATGCTATAACAGAATACCAAAATCGGAGTAACTTATCCAACAGCACTTTATTTCTCACAGTTCTGGAGGCTGGCAAATCCAACGTCAAGGCACTGGAAGACTCAAGTCACTGGCAGATTTGGTGTCTTGTGAGGGATAAATCCGATAGATTCCTTGCGTCTTCCTGCTGTTTCCTCACACAACAGTAGCAGCAAGTGGGCTCTCTGACATCTCTTTTATAAAGACCCTAATTCCATTCATGAGACCCGTACCTCCTGACAGCTCCACCTCCAAATACCATCAGATTGAGGATTAGGTTTCAACTCATGAAATTTGGGCCAGGAGTGAGGGACCCAAACATTCAGACTATAGTCATTCTCCACTTAATCTTCTGGCTATAACTTCTCAGGCTTCCCTGTGGTCCTTTTTCCTTTCATTGCTCCTTAAGTGGATGCATTTTCCCCAGCTTTGTCATTACCTCTTTACTAGCATCCATTTTCATTTTACCAATGCCAGGGCCTCCCAGGCGACTCAGTGGTAAAGATCCACCTGCCAGTGCAGGAGACGCAGGTTCCATTCCTGGGTGGGGAAGATCCTCTGGAGACGGACATGGCAACCCACGCCAGTATTTTGCCTGGAAAATTCCACGGACAGAGGAGGCTAGTGTGCTGCAGTCCGCTGGATCACAAAAGAGCTGGACGTGATTTAACGACTAAACAACAGCAGCATATAACTCCAGAGGAGCAACTCTAATCGGGGCCTCTCAGCTGAACTCCTGAGAAATGCGTACAGAGCAGCTTACTGGGTGAGTCTGCTTAGGTCTTTCAGAAGAGACTCACATTCAACCTGTCTACAGTGAATCCACTGTCTTCTCACTGAAACCTGTTCTACAGAGATATTCAGTCTTGGATGGTGGCACCACCATCTATGCAGTCACATAAACCAGAAAGCTGAAAATCATCCTAGATTTCTCTTTCTCCCCCTAACTTCCTACACAAATATTTTATTCTTCATTTATTTTTGGCTGCACTGGGTCTTAGCTGTGGCACAAGTGATCTTTCCTGGCCATGTGTGGGCTTCTCTCTAGCTGTGATGCACAGGCTTAGCTGCCCTGCAGCATGTGGGATGTTAGTTCCTTGATCAGGGGTCAAACCCTTGTGCCCTGCCTTGGAAGGCAGATTCTTAACCACTGGGCCACCAGGAAGGTCCCTTCAATCACTTCTTTCCTAACATCGAGTCTTAAATATTTAACGAAACCTCATCCTTTCTACCGCTGCTGTTGCCTCCTCTCTCTTGACTTAGTTTCTTGTCTGGACCAGGTTAATGACATTTTAGTCGGTCTTTCTGCCTTCAACATTTCTCCCTCCAGTGCTAGCTTCAGAGTGATGTCCAGATGAATAAAACATAATAGTACCACCACATAGGAGCAAACATTTTCCTTACAAAACATGCTTTGGAGTGTCTGTACACAATGAAGTTTGAACTACTTATTTGTAGTGTATGAGATGTCTCCCTTCCAAACTCTCTTGATGTCTGCCTTCAGCTCTAGTAGTTTTCCAAACATTCCAAGGTAAAACATGTCTCTACTCCTTGAACCACATTATTCCTATGTATAGAATGCCCTCTCTAAACCTATGTGCCAGATAAGCTATTTGTCTTTTAAAACATACATCAGAATCAATGTCTCTTGAACTATACCCAGAGTCACTCAGCCTCTAACCTTGGCAGCCTCTAACCTTTGCAAATAGCTTTTATTTTACACTATCTTTCATAATAGATTCATTTCAGTATTTGTAACATCTAGTAGACGATGATACTATTTAGGGCAGAGGCTATATATTTATCAGTTCTGCATCTGTGGATCTTAGGGCAGAGGCTATATATTTATCAATTCTGTGACTGTGGATCCTAGAAATTTAAATGTTCAATAAATATTTCCCAACTGAATAGAAGAATGCATATTCTATTTAGTCCACTTCAATGTACTTCTCTGAGGCTTACCATCACACTTAAGGAAACCTCTTTCATGGTAGTGCCTATGATATATTTCTCTGAACAATGGAAAGCCTGTACAAGGTTTTGTGCTGTAGGAAGTGTTTTCAAAAATTATTTGATCACAAGCCAAAGTTGGAAAACTTACATCATGAGGCATTATAAATATACATATACACAAATAAACAACAATTTTATAGATACTTCTTATTTAGCATGGCAAACTCTGATATGCTCTTTCTTATTCTAGGTTTTTGCATTAAACTTTAAAAATACTGTATTGACAACAAGAAACTGCTTTCATGTCTTATGGATTTTGATACATACTTTGAAAAACCCTGCTGTATATGTAGTCTCTTAGAAAAAAATCTTACTTAAGGAATTCAAATTTCTGAATTTGTTAACTATTTCTCTTACCTTAACTGTAAATTTAACAATAAATGTTATCAGAAAACATGTATCATTTATACAGACTTTAGAAATGTCAATGTAGATAAGTAGAAAAATCATAGAATATTTAAAAAGAAATACCATGATACTTCTCTGAAATTTACACATTGCTGCAAACTATAAAAAAATCTGTGAAGGTCCTGGCTTTAATGACTATACAAAAACACTTTGCTTGCAAGCTATGGTGTTAAATATGTCAATCAACTCCTTTTGAACTATCTCACATTTTATTTAGTTGGATAAACACTTCATTCACTGAAGTTTTCAAGGTAAATTTCAGCATAGTCTAGATCTAAGTGTCAAGGACCTAAATTGAGAAGAATTCAAATTCATGAAGTGTTTCTTCATTCACGTTTAAAGCTGGGATGTTCTCAACTACCTATATCTATTTCCTGTGTTTTAAGGCGCTTGTTGTTTAGTCACTAAGTCATGTCTTCTGGGACCCCATGGACTGTAGCCCGCCAGGCTTCTCTGTCCATGGGATTCTCCAGGCAAGAATACTGGAGTGGGTTGCAATTTCCATTTCCAAAGGATCTTCCTGACCCAGGGATCGAATCCATGTCTCTTGCATTGCAGGCAGATTCTTTACCACGAAGCCACCTGGGAAGTCCTTTTAGGCACTACCACTCTACAAACTTCCTAAGGCCATAAAATCTGTTTTCTGTGATGTATCCAAAATCACTGTAAAGAGTAACTGAAATTGGGTAGGAGCTCTGCAGTAAAGGTGCCTGTGAGCACGTGTTTCTGCATGACAGGCAATCTGCTAGGTGATTTTCATATCATTCATAATTCTCACAGCAATCCTGAAGGTCAGTGTTACCCTTGGTTTACAAAGGATGACCTAAGTAGCATGCTTCCAAACATATAGTTAGGAAGTATAGGAATCAAAATTAGAGGAGAGCCCACAGTTTACAATGTATTTACTATCTGCAAGGCACTGTTGCTTTTCATTGAGTATTTTATTTAATTTGGACAACATTCTTCTAAGAAAAAGGTACTATTTTTCTGCCCACCATTCAGGTTAGGAGACTAAAGCAGAGAAAGGTTAAGTAATTGGTGCAGGTCAGAGTTCCTAAGTAGCAGAGCTGCGATTGAACCCAGATTTCTCCCAAAGTTGAGGCTATTCCCATGGGATTCTCTTCCTTTAAATAAAAGCAGTGAGTAGTCAAAAATGGATATGCTGCTGGATTTAGAGTTTAGGGTTTTTCTGGCCAATAGTTTCCCATTTCCTTAATTCTTCATCAGAGCATGCAATTAAATTCTGGCTTAATTTATAGTCTATAAAAATGTCACAGTATTATTATAATTTAAAATGAATTGGAAGAATACAAGTACTTTTCAAAGATAACCACGAGTGAGAGTTTGCTGGCGTGCTGCAGTGTATGATCAAAGAATTCAGAAGGATGCCTTTTATCTGAGAATATCAAAGGCCACTAACTAAAAAAAGACACAGAGTTCCTATTACACTGAGAAGAAAAAGCTGAGTCCATTGAAATATAATACAAGAATGTTGGCATACAGGTAATTCACAGATATTATTACCTTTGCTACTTGAAATTGGACCAATCTGGATTCTTTCCAAGAGCTATTCTTTTAAAAGTGTAATACACTCAATTCATTTGTTACAATTGCCACATTTTTCCCCTCAGTACTCTCCCGCATTTCATGCATACCCTCCGTAAAGACACATACACACACAAAGCACTTTATGGGTTCAGATCGCATATCCATATACTATGCTGTTTTTCCACAGTGGTTAATCAAAGTCAATGCCATTAAAGAGCTAGTATTTATCCACTTAAAAACTGTAAGATTAAAACTTAATGAATTATCTGCTCAAGTTGTGACAGGTCTCTAATCATCACTGTGAGGGCAGAGGGATATTTTCAAAATCTAGCCAAGTAAACAACTTGGTGTCTTCTCTTATTTTACTAAGGTCTATGTTTCTGCCTGAAATAAACACAAGCAAGTAATTTCACTGCTTTGGGGCATACTGCAGACAATAACAATCTCTTCTTAAAATGTTATCTCAACTCCCTTATCCAAAATATAAGTGAAAGAGCAACTTCTTTTCCCTAGGATGCATCATAGGCAGTATTATTCCTGAGTTAAATCTCATCATGATATTAAAAAAGAAAGCAGGTCTCAAAGAGTTTTTAAGATTTAACTGGAAAAAAATATTCCCTTTGAGCTATATATGACAAAAATAAAGGCTAGGAAGAAAGAATATGTTTTCTGAATTATCTAACTCCACAAATTAAATGCATAGTTTTTAAATAGCTATATCAAAGTAAGTATGCTGCTAAGTCGCTTCAGTCGAGTCCGACTCTGTGCAACCCCATAGACGGAAGCTAACCAGGCTCCCTCGTCCCTGGGATTCTCCAGGCAAGAACACTGGAGTGGGTTGCCACTTCCTTCTCCAATGCACGAAAGTGAAAAGTGAAAGTGAAGTCGCTCAGTCTTGTCTGACTCTTAGTGACCCCATGGACTGCAGCCCACCAGGCTCCGCCATCCATGGGATTTTCTAGGCAAGAGTACTGGAGTGGGGTGCCATTGCCTTCTCTGCAAAGTAAGTATTCCCACGTACAATTTGACTTAGTTGGCATGGTTTTCCATAACAAATACCATAGACTGAGTGTCTTAAACAATGCNTCTCCAGGCAAGAACACTGGAGTAGGTTGCCATTTCCTTCTCCAATGCATTAAAGTGAAAAGTGAAAGTGAAGACGTTCAGTCGTGTCGTGTCCGACCCTCAGAGACCCCATGGACTGCAGTCTTCCAGGCTCCTCCATCCATGGGACTGTCCAGGCAAGAACGTAGCTCAAAACCTGCAAACTGTGAATTCAAATTATCTGAACAACTTGGGAACTGTGGGTACTAGATGTTTTGTTCTTGTTCAGATGTTGTGCAACTTGTTAGAGGAAGCTCTCAGGAGATCTTGTGACAAAGTGCCTTTGTCACCTGAAAAACCCATTAACAATTCCCAGGAAATAAAAATAGAATGTGGATAATCAAGTCCAACTTTTTTTTCCCTTTGTATATAGTTTCACTTGCTCATGGGGTGCTGCTTGCAGAATCCCTGCACCCAGCCCTTTAGACTAGAGTTCTCAGTGCAAAAGGGCTGCACCCAACACCTCTGAGACACTGTGCTTAGCACTGCAATCTGGAGCCAAGTTAAATGATAACTGCAGCTACACCTGACCCATCAGATCTCTGCCTCCTCCCCACTGGCAAGAATCCTATAGAGAAGCTCCACCAATAGTCTTTCAGGGACTGTGTGCTCTGGAGTGCAAGCTTGCATCTCTCCATTCTTTGATCAGAGAGTAAAACTTTCCTGTGTTTCTGAACCAGATTCAGTCTCATTCTATTGGTTCGAATGACACTGGGCAGAAGGACCCCTTTGGGGGGCTAATTTGGGAGGGTTGGTAAGAAAATCTTTGGCATCCATGAAGGGACACTCCTTGGCCTTTTTGCCTACCCACTAGGTTTCAGGCTGGCCCTGGCTCCAGCAGAAGGATAGTGGATGCTTTGGGAGGTTCACATGAGGATGACTGACTCTGATCTTTGAGCACACTCTGATGAGTTAGCACAAAGGCAGCCTTCAGCCAAATTCAGAGCAACTCTGCCCAGCAACGTAATACCTGACTATGGTTCATGCACAGCATAGCCCCCAGAGTCATCTGGACTGAAGCCCCTGGAGGAGATCACAGTATGGCATCATTGGGAACTGGAGACTGAAACAAACGCATGCCTGCCCACTGCCTCTGTGGGGCCTTCCCACAATACCAGATGCCTGGGGATGGGGCCGACCTGTGGATGGGAGGGAGTCATGGCAGTCTTACCCACTATCTTGCCAATAGAGCTGTCCTCTTGTCCCCTGTACAAGGCAGTAGTGGCCACACCAAGGCTTTTGCCCCCACTTACTGACCCCCAGGAATCAACAGTAGCGTTGTCTATAGTCACTTTCCATTTAGAAAGAGTGGTCAGTCCTGTGAGCCAAGAGGCAAGACTGGAGAAAAGCCAGGTAATGAGGATCACCTGACAAAATGGATCAAGGATAGTCCATCAGATTTCAGGAAAGGGTACCAGGATGCCCACATGTGAAAATGTTCCTCCAAGGTAGGTACAGGACCAGTAACTTGACCTCTTCCAGTCAGCACTAGTTTCTCTGAAGCAGGCTGGCGAACCCTATAAGCTGCTCGCAAGACAAGGAACCCCATTATCAGGATGCCCTGTGAGCTTTAGGCAACAAGAAACACCCATCACCTAACCTCTCCTCTCCTCTCCACTTGTGAGGCAAACCGTAGGTGAGTCTTTATCAACTGAGGTTCCTATGGGCAGTTAGCAGCTACTATAATCCTGCTAAAGGAGCTGCAAAATTAATGTTTGGTCAGTCAGCCACTATATAGGCTCCACACCAGTTTCAGGCTTTAGTAAGTTTTAAGGGAACAGAATGGCTATCTCCTAGAAAGTCAATTTGAGATCAGATACCTTCATTTCTAGGAAAAATGGAATGCATGACCATTATTCTCTTGCTATTAATAACATCTGGGCCTTGCATCCTAAACTGTCTGCTGTCCTCTGTCTCCAAGTAGCTAGAGTTTCTGAAAACTGCAAATGATGGTCAGCTAGTGATGCTAACAGGACAGAGGCCTGTGACAACCAAGTACATGTAAAGTCAGCTGGAGAAGCTCTGCTCCTCCACTCAGGGTTATGACGGTGCCCCAGACCAACTAAGCAGTTATAGAAGATGGACTGGCACCCCTCAGTGCCTTTCTAGAGTGAGGAGCGGGATGAAAAACCAGGGAGGGATTTGGCACCGGCAAAGCCCATTCACAGTTTTCAGGAAATTAACATAGACGAAAATCTAACCTTTTTTTTTCCTTTGTGCTTCCTGTAGTTTCACTTGACCACAGGATACTGCGTGAAGAGGCCTCCCACCAGGTACTTCAGACCAGAGTGCCCAAGGCCAAAGAACTGTGCCCGCTTCTTAGCTTGGGACCGTGTGCAGAAGCTCTGCGCTCAACACTGCAATTCAAGATGGCTGTGGCGGCAGCGAGCCGTGTGCAGACACTGTAGGCAAACTGCCCCTGCGCTGCCGGAGCTCCGCCCCGTCGCCCCGCCCACCACTTGAACACCATAAAGCAGCCCGGCCCACCGCCTGCCAGGGAGAAAGGGTACTCTAAGGGGCGAGCTTGCCCTTCGGAGAAAGGGTACTCTAAGGGACGAGCTTGCCCTTCATTCTTTCACTGAAAAACACAGCTTTCCTTTGTTCTGAACGGTTCTTGGTCTCATTCAATAGGCTCATATGGGACCAGTCAGGAGAACCTTCCTAGAGGANAAAAAAAAAAAAAAAATTGCTAGTAATCTTTATACACAATAATTGTGTAATTAGATAGTGGCAATGCAGTTAAAATCCAAATGACATTAATATTAAGAATTCCAATGATCTGTATTAGAATTTTCCTTTTTTTACCCAGAATATGGGGTGTACCTACTTTTAACTCTATGTAATGAGGGCAGGAGGAGAAAGGGACGACAGAGGATGAGATGGCTGGATGGCATCACTGACTCGACGAACGTGTGTCTGAGTGAACTCTGGGAGTTGGTGATGGATAGGGAGGCCTGGAGTGCTGTGATTCATGGGGTCACAGAGTTGGACATGACTGAGCGACTGAACTGAACTGAACTGAATGTTTAGTTTATATTGTGTTTAATCTGCCAATTTTTAAATGTGCATTCTCTATTCTGTATACCAAGGCATGTGGATAATGAGTTAATTTCAAGGATGCTCACTGATAGCATCTTTGATGAATTGCTTGGTACAACTTACCTGGTGGGCCTTTCTTATGCTTGCTTCCGGCAAGACTGAACCATGAATTTCAACTTTCATCATGACTGATACCAATTACCACAGTAAAGACAGTCTGTGTTGATCTCAATTAATCATTATGACAGCAAGACCCTTGTCCTCTGTCCATTTTCTGTCAGTACATTAGCCCAACTTTTTCTTTCCAAGCAGTTCAGAGTTGTGTTACTATCTCATGCAACAAGAAGCATATCACTGCTATTTATTTGACTTTGGAAATGAGGTTATCAAACTGATGACTAATTATATGTGTAAAAAGTACTGACAGTGCTGCTACTGCTGCTGCTAAGTCGCTTCAGTCGTGTCCAGTTCTGTGTGATCCCATAGACGGCAGCCCACCAGGCTCCCCTGTCCCTGGGATTCTCCAGGCAAGAACACTGGAGTGGGTTGCCATTACCTTCTCCAATGCATGAAAGTGAAAAGTGAAAGTGAAGTCGCTCAGTCATGTCCGACTCTTCGAGACCCCATGGATCGCAGCCCACCAGGCTCCTCTGTCCATGGGATTCTCCAGGCAAGAGTACTGGAGTGGGTTGTCAATGCTACTCCAGTGTTATTATGTTCTGTTTTCTTTTGATAATGATTTCTTTTGTCCTGGTGAGGAAAATTCATAAAGACAATACACTCTTTTTTACTTTATTAATGGATACAAATTTAGAGAACTCTGAGTTACTCAATAGCTTCATGAAGCAGGGCACACCAATGGGGTTATCTTTGTCATTCAAGCAGCTAAGAGGGCAGAGTAATCAAGCAGGAACAGAGACACACTGTTCTGCCTAATTTTGTCATTAATCCCTTTTCAGTAATCTCCTGAATAATTCCCTTTATTTAAATTGCTCTAAGAATTCAGAGATATAGTGCCTTTCAGCCTGAAAACACATATGCCTGACATTAGAGACAATGAAATTACAGTCTATAATTTGTTTTTATGTATGTTAAGCTTCATTTCCTATGTCTGCAATTGGCAATATAGATGATAAAGGGGAAAGGATTCGATTACACAATAAACAGCAAATTCTCAGCCAATTAAATATTGTTTAACAACAAAATTTATAAGCAGGGATATAAACACAAATTGTATTTTGTTGCTAAAGTGGAGGTGACCTTGAATAGAGATCCTGTAAACAGGATAAGTCCAAAGTTCAGATTTTTTTTTTTTTAAGGGCATTATTTTAAATGGCACAATTAATTTAGAACTTCAATTGTATAGAGATGAGACATTTATTCCATTAGGACAAAATAAATGATAAGTATCTTTTCTAATTTTAAATTGTATTTGTCACTTAAAAAGGAAGACATATATATGTGTGCATTTTAGAGAAGTGAATAAACATTTTTTCATACTTTGCTTTCTGTTGTATTTGTGGTACACAAGAACTTGAACATAATCTATTTTTTCTATCTATTCTAAGGATAACAGAAATAAAATAATGATATATATGGGGAGTATAAGATTTACCTGTATAGTTTTATTTTCCCTATGACTTCATTAGTTCAATTTCAGATACTATTGAAGGGTATTACTAATGCCCTACATTAGGCAATGTAGGAGAGTCATAGGTCTCTAGTAAGTTAATGTTTTTCCTTTTAACTTCTTAAAAAAAAAATTCAGCAGCTAGTCTTCCCGGTGCTGCATTGAATAAGGATCTGCCTACCAATACAGGGAACACGGATTCAATCCCTGTGTCCAGGAAGATTACACATGCAAGGGAGCAACTAAGCCCACGCACCACAGCTAGCTGAGCCCATGCTCTGTAGAGCTCATGAGCCACAACTACTGAAGCCTGTGCACTCTAGACCTGTGAGCCACAGCAAAGGGCCCCTGTGGTGAAACTACTGAAGGCCAGCAAGCTGCAGCAAGTGAAGCCAGAGTGCTTAGAACTTGTGCTCTGCTACAAGAGCAGCCAGTGCAATGAAAAGCTTGGAGAGTATCTCCACTCTCCACAACTAGAGAAAGCCTGTATCCCGCAACAAAGATCCAGTGCAGCCAAAAGTAAATAAATAATTTTAAAAATTCAGCATTATGAAAATATTTCCACAGAGATTATTCAGTGGAATATACTTAAAGCTGAAATAGTCTTCTCTCTGATAATGAATACAAGTAGAAATAATCTTTCCTGAGGTGAGATTATTCCCATAATTTGTATTAGTTTTTGTCAAATGGTAGTGTGCTTTGTCTATAATAGTATGGCTATTCTTAATTTTAAATTAAATGCTTCTGAGTTACACAGAAATGCATCTTTGTCACTGGGTCCTGGTTGGTTGACTGATTAAATTGTATTGCATTTCTATAGTTGATGTAACCTATTAAGTTAAACTGAATTTGCTATATAAGCACTTGGTGAAACTCTATCCCTGTGCATTCATTTTTGGTGTGTGTGAGAGAATGACTCTTTATCACCTCAGAATAGAGTTTGAATACTGCTTTTTAAGTTTATAGCTTACACATGACAGTGTTTTATATGCACAGCCGTATTTAGTTCCCAGTGATCACAGTGATAGCACTAAGTCTCTAGTCTACTCCTTTCAGTCAAACTAGGACAAAATCAAATTCAATGACATCCCCCACACCTCCAGGAGAACTTGTCCCTGAGTAGATAACTAGGAAACGTTCAAAGAAGGACAGGAGGTTCAAAAAGTGGTTGCAGTAAACATATTAGAGTATAAGCAAAGTAAATAGTTTGCAATTACAAATTAATAAGAATGAAGATTAGAACAGAAAGAAGTAAAATGTTTTTAAAGTTAAAATTATGGTAGCAGTTATCATCGACTGTATTTTCAAATATATTAAAGTATATTTTGCCTAAATTCAAGGGATAATGCCATGCATGATCATTTTATTTTTGTTTACAAACAGGTTAATTCTGTTTGTTAAAATTCCTATTTTCAAAAATTTGATGTATTGCTCCATTGCACTGCGAAGTTTTGATTAAAAAATAATTCTACAAATTTAATTTAAGCTCTTAGGCTCACCAAGTCTTCTCACTCTCTAACAGAGCCTGATCAAGATAATTAAATTATACCTTTATGTTGTAGTGATGTAGATCCAGGTTCAAAAGCATCTAACCAATTCTGACTCTACCATTTGGGTCAATTAGAGTGTGTTTAGTAATTGCAAGATATCAGGCAGTTTACTAAATTAGAAAGGACAAGAATCCTTATTGCTGTGGATAAATGAAACTTGCTTTGACTGATTCTATTACCTATTCAGGATGTTATCCAAACTACTAGCCAAAGTAATCAAACACAAAGTTATACAATATTGAACAAAATGCTCCTGATTTGACAATGGGAATAATAATGTTACATGCCCAAAAGCTTGTGCCTGACAATAGATTTACAGTGAATAAAGCAGGAAAATCAAGACCGTTATGGTAGCTATAATGACTTCTGATCTAACTTGCAGGAGTTAGTATAGATTCCACAGACTAAGAGTACAGATCCCAACAAGACTGCCCTCACTTCAGGAACCAGCTGCCAGCTTATGGGATCCTAGACAATCTGTACTTCTGAGCAATTGGCTACAAATTCTGGACTTCCTACCAACCATTAAGATACCATTCACTCAATGTGTTATACTTACGATTACAATTTTATTATGGCAATAAGGATACAAATCTGGGACAGTGAAAAGAAGAGACAGGTATAGAGGTCTATGGACCACATAAGAGGTCTAGGAAGCCTTAGTCTTGAAGTTTCCATATCCTCTCTCTTTTGGAGTCAGGAAGTGTCATTCTCCCAGCGTGTTGATTCATAGAAATATGTGCAGAATATTGTTAACCAGGAAAGGGAACTCAAGTTTCAAGTTCATTTCATAAACAAGATTCATTGAATCATTGGCCAAATGATTTAAACTCAAATTTCAGCCCCCATAAGATATCCAGAGGTCAGGCCTACATCACCTGGCTAAGAGCTCCACACCTCTAATCACATGGTTATCCTTTCTGAGGAACTAGGCCTCAACCTCGGGGAAGGCAATGGCACCCCACCCCAGTACTCTTGCCTGGAAAATCCAATGGACAGAGTAGCCTGGTGGGGGGCAGTCCATGGGGTCGCTAACAGTCGGACAGACTGACTGACTTCACTTTCACTTTTCTCTTTCATTCATTGGAGAAGGGAATGGCAACCCACTCCAGTATTCTTGCCTGGAGAATCCCAGGGTTGAGGGAGCCTGGTGGGCTGCCATCTATGGGGTCACACAGAGTCGGACACGACTGAAGTGACTTAGCAGCAGCAGCAGCAGCAGGCCTCAACCTGGGTCATCTTGTTTGCATACCCAACACTTCTTTAGCATGAACTCATCTAATCTGATGGTCTCGTTACAAACAACAGACACTTCTATTGGTCAAGAAATGACCAGGTTATAGGGTTTCCATGCCAGGAAGTAAGGGAAAATGTCAACAAAGTTCTTTGCTATACAGTAGCTGCAGAGCAAATTCAGACCTGTTCTCACTTTGACAATGAATGTGTCTATAGACGCTCATCCAATTTTAATAATGATAAAGAGATGTACTTTGCTTCTAAATCACGTTTTATTATTTTATCATTGTTACTTCCATAATAATAGTTATGTTAGTCTATTATTTGATAGAAACATAGGTTGAGTTATATTAAAACTGTTGCTCCACAAGACAGGTCAGTTTTCAAAACATCCTGGGGAAACAGTTCCTTTTCTTTTCTCTCTTTTCATTATTTTCAAGGAACAAAACTAACTTCAATAGTTTAAAAACTATTCCCAGGGTCATAGATTCTCCAAAGATTTCTGAGTTTTTGTTTCCTTTTCAATTATGCCTTTCTCTGAAAGATTTTGCTCAAATTTTTGATAGACTTGTGGCATTTATGCTTGTACTTGTTTTTTTAGACCATTTATTTCTGGTGATCCAGTGACATTATCTATCAAACAACTAAAAGGAAAAAAGACAACACACACACACAAAAACAAATCTCAAAAATAGAAAAAAAATGGATAAATTACTTACAGAAAATAAATGTACCTTTTGGAGGGAATGGAACAAATGTTTTTATAAAAGAGAAATCATGACTGAAGTGACTTAGCAGCAGCAGCAGCAATCTTAAGAAAACAGAAATTTCTAAATCATGTGATATGTACCATAAGTCATTTTAGTTCACTTTTTAAATTTAAAACAAGATAAACGATACTAAAACCAAAATGCCTTCATGATGTAAAAATGTTCAATTAAGATGGGCTTTGAAACTACATAGATATTTGTAATGATTTTAGAATTTCTATCTTAAATTTTATTTCAAATTGCATAAATAGTAGTTATAAAAGTTATTTCAAAAATAAATGTTTATTGCCCATCAAATTTCACAGACAGAGACTGAGAAAGACAATGAAAAACAGAGACAGAGAGAAACAGAGATAGAGATTGATTTATGCTAATGGATTAGCTCATATCTTTATGGAGACTGGTGAATCCAAAATCTGCAGCAGATTTTGGGACAGCAGACTGGAGACTCAGGAGAGCTGATATACAGATGATGTCCAAATAAATCTTTTGAGATTTCTCTCTTGCTTCCTCTTGTTTGGAGAGACTTCTCTTCTGGTTTTCTTAGGCCATTAATCTGATTTGAGGAGGCCCAAGCAGATGATGGGCTTCCCTGTCTCTATTAGTCTTTGCCCTGCTTCATTCTGCATTCCAAGGCCAAATTTGCCTGTTAGTCCAGGTGTTTGTTCGCTTCCTACTTTTGCATTCCAGTCCCCTATAATCATACACACATAGTATTTTAAGTATATACCTTAAGAGTGTAGGTATCTCATTTCAAACAAACAGAAAATCACTTTACGTGTGGTAATATACATTTTCAACGCTATTCTAAGAAAGTCACTTTTTAAGGTGTTTCATTCTTGGTAAAGATTTTGGATATTGGAAAGTCTGAGTGAGATGAAAAATCACTGGAAAATTTGAATAGAGATATGAGTCTGATCTTGCTGCGGTTTTTGACAACAGACCCCAGGAGCACAAGATTTGAAATAAGGAAACCAGTAAGTATAAGATTCTTGCAATAGGAATGATGTGATATAGATTGGACTATGGTACAAGTGGGAGTTGTGATAAGAAATGTTTAAGTCTAGTGGTATTGTGACACCTGACAGGACTTATGGACAAATTGACTTGTAGGGTGTGATAGAAAAATGAGTTTAACATCAACCTGTTTATTTTTAATAAAAATAGATGTTGATTTTATCTATCCTGAATGAATGAATGGCCATAACTTTCCCCTCTTTATTACTACTGCAAATTATATTGACAGTTATTAATACTGAACCATCAAAGTGACCCTCTAATATAGAGAAAGAAGACTTGTCTGCAGTTAACTGTGACTGTGAAATAGTACCCTAATACTGTGGTCAACATTTTGATGAAGACTTGAAATGAATTTCAAAGATTTTTTGTTTTATTTTTTCTTCTCTATGCTTTGACATATTTAATAGTGTTGGAGTAATGAATTGCCTTTAGTTTTTACAGAAGTTAAATGTGAAATTATGGAATCATGCTTTCAGACAAAGGAAACTAAAAAAAAAAATTTCTATTTCTTCTATGACTAAAAACAATTTCGGTCTTTCTTCTCTATTTTTAGTATGTATTTCCTCATCAGTTCAGTTCAGTTCAGTCACTCAGTCATGTCCGACTCTTGTGACCCCATGAATCGCAGCATGCCAGGCCTCCCAGTCCATCACCAACTCCCGGAGTTCACCCAAACTCATGTCCATTGAGTCTGTGATGCCATCCAGCCATCTCATCCTCTGTCATCCCCTTCTCCTCCTGCCCCCACCCTCCCAACATCAGAGTCTTTGCCAATGAGTCAAAGCATTGGAGTTTCAGCTTTAGCATCAGTCCTTCCAATGAACACCTGGGATTGATCTCCTTTAGGATGGACTGGTTGGATCTCCTTGCATTCCAAGGGACTTTCAAGAGTCTTCTCCAACACCACAGTTCAAAAGCATCAATTCTTCAGCACTCAGCCTTCTTCACAGTTCAACTCTCACATCCATATGTGACCACTGGAAAAACCATAGCCTTGACTAGATAGACTTAGTCAGCAAAGTAATATCTCTGCTTTTGAATATGTTATCTAGGTTGGTCATAACTTTTCTTCCAAGGAGTAAATGTCTTTTAATTTCATGGCTGTAGTCACCATGTGCAGTGATTTTGGAGCCCCCAAAAATAAAGTCTGACACTGTTTCCACTGTTTCCCCATCTATTTCTCATGAAGTGATGGGACCAGATGCCAGGATCTTCGTTTTCTGAATGTTGAGCTTTAAGCAAACTTTTTCACTCTCCTCTTTCACTTTCGTCAAGAGGATTTTTAGTTCCTCTTCACTTTCTGCCATAAGGGTGGTGTCATCTGCATATCTGAGGTTATTGATATTTCTCCCGGCAATCTTGATTCCCGCTTGTGTTTCTTCCAGCCCAGTGTTTCTCATGATGTACTCTGCATTTAAGTTAGCAGGGTGACAATATACAGCCTTGATGTACTCCTTTTCCTAGTTGAAACCAGTCTGCTTTTCCATGTCCAGTTCTAACTGTTGCTTCCTGATCTGCATATAGGTTTCTTGCTAAATGT
>SJYX01003586.1:366769-397378 GCA_006410675.1 Oreotragus oreotragus | reverse complement strand
AAAAAAAAAAAAAAAATTGCTAGTAATCTTTATACACAATAATTGTGTAATTAGATAGTGGCAATGCAGTTAAAATCCAAATGACATTAATATTAAGAATTCCAATGATCTGTATTAGAATTTTCCTTTTTTTACCCAGAATATGGGGTGTACCTACTTTTAACTCTATGTAATGAGGGCAGGAGGAGAAAGGGACGACAGAGGATGAGATGGCTGGATGGCATCACTGACTCGACGAACGTGTGTCTGAGTGAACTCTGGGAGTTGGTGATGGATAGGGAGGCCTGGAGTGCTGTGATTCATGGGGTCACAGAGTTGGACATGACTGAGCGACTGAACTGAACTGAACTGAATGTTTAGTTTATATTGTGTTTAATCTGCCAATTTTTAAATGTGCATTCTCTATTCTGTATACCAAGGCATGTGGATAATGAGTTAATTTCAAGGATGCTCACTGATAGCATCTTTGATGAATTGCTTGGTACAACTTACCTGGTGGGCCTTTCTTATGCTTGCTTCCGGCAAGACTGAACCATGAATTTCAACTTTCATCATGACTGATACCAATTACCACAGTAAAGACAGTCTGTGTTGATCTCAATTAATCATTATGACAGCAAGACCCTTGTCCTCTGTCCATTTTCTGTCAGTACATTAGCCCAACTTTTTCTTTCCAAGCAGTTCAGAGTTGTGTTACTATCTCATGCAACAAGAAGCATATCACTGCTATTTATTTGACTTTGGAAATGAGGTTATCAAACTGATGACTAATTATATGTGTAAAAAGTACTGACAGTGCTGCTACTGCTGCTGCTAAGTCGCTTCAGTCGTGTCCAGTTCTGTGTGATCCCATAGACGGCAGCCCACCAGGCTCCCCTGTCCCTGGGATTCTCCAGGCAAGAACACTGGAGTGGGTTGCCATTACCTTCTCCAATGCATGAAAGTGAAAAGTGAAAGTGAAGTCGCTCAGTCATGTCCGACTCTTCGAGACCCCATGGATCGCAGCCCACCAGGCTCCTCTGTCCATGGGATTCTCCAGGCAAGAGTACTGGAGTGGGTTGTCAATGCTACTCCAGTGTTATTATGTTCTGTTTTCTTTTGATAATGATTTCTTTTGTCCTGGTGAGGAAAATTCATAAAGACAATACACTCTTTTTTACTTTATTAATGGATACAAATTTAGAGAACTCTGAGTTACTCAATAGCTTCATGAAGCAGGGCACACCAATGGGGTTATCTTTGTCATTCAAGCAGCTAAGAGGGCAGAGTAATCAAGCAGGAACAGAGACACACTGTTCTGCCTAATTTTGTCATTAATCCCTTTTCAGTAATCTCCTGAATAATTCCCTTTATTTAAATTGCTCTAAGAATTCAGAGATATAGTGCCTTTCAGCCTGAAAACACATATGCCTGACATTAGAGACAATGAAATTACAGTCTATAATTTGTTTTTATGTATGTTAAGCTTCATTTCCTATGTCTGCAATTGGCAATATAGATGATAAAGGGGAAAGGATTCGATTACACAATAAACAGCAAATTCTCAGCCAATTAAATATTGTTTAACAACAAAATTTATAAGCAGGGATATAAACACAAATTGTATTTTGTTGCTAAAGTGGAGGTGACCTTGAATAGAGATCCTGTAAACAGGATAAGTCCAAAGTTCAGATTTTTTTTTTTTTAAGGGCATTATTTTAAATGGCACAATTAATTTAGAACTTCAATTGTATAGAGATGAGACATTTATTCCATTAGGACAAAATAAATGATAAGTATCTTTTCTAATTTTAAATTGTATTTGTCACTTAAAAAGGAAGACATATATATGTGTGCATTTTAGAGAAGTGAATAAACATTTTTTCATACTTTGCTTTCTGTTGTATTTGTGGTACACAAGAACTTGAACATAATCTATTTTTTCTATCTATTCTAAGGATAACAGAAATAAAATAATGATATATATGGGGAGTATAAGATTTACCTGTATAGTTTTATTTTCCCTATGACTTCATTAGTTCAATTTCAGATACTATTGAAGGGTATTACTAATGCCCTACATTAGGCAATGTAGGAGAGTCATAGGTCTCTAGTAAGTTAATGTTTTTCCTTTTAACTTCTTAAAAAAAAAATTCAGCAGCTAGTCTTCCCGGTGCTGCATTGAATAAGGATCTGCCTACCAATACAGGGAACACGGATTCAATCCCTGTGTCCAGGAAGATTACACATGCAAGGGAGCAACTAAGCCCACGCACCACAGCTAGCTGAGCCCATGCTCTGTAGAGCTCATGAGCCACAACTACTGAAGCCTGTGCACTCTAGACCTGTGAGCCACAGCAAAGGGCCCCTGTGGTGAAACTACTGAAGGCCAGCAAGCTGCAGCAAGTGAAGCCAGAGTGCTTAGAACTTGTGCTCTGCTACAAGAGCAGCCAGTGCAATGAAAAGCTTGGAGAGTATCTCCACTCTCCACAACTAGAGAAAGCCTGTATCCCGCAACAAAGATCCAGTGCAGCCAAAAGTAAATAAATAATTTTAAAAATTCAGCATTATGAAAATATTTCCACAGAGATTATTCAGTGGAATATACTTAAAGCTGAAATAGTCTTCTCTCTGATAATGAATACAAGTAGAAATAATCTTTCCTGAGGTGAGATTATTCCCATAATTTGTATTAGTTTTTGTCAAATGGTAGTGTGCTTTGTCTATAATAGTATGGCTATTCTTAATTTTAAATTAAATGCTTCTGAGTTACACAGAAATGCATCTTTGTCACTGGGTCCTGGTTGGTTGACTGATTAAATTGTATTGCATTTCTATAGTTGATGTAACCTATTAAGTTAAACTGAATTTGCTATATAAGCACTTGGTGAAACTCTATCCCTGTGCATTCATTTTTGGTGTGTGTGAGAGAATGACTCTTTATCACCTCAGAATAGAGTTTGAATACTGCTTTTTAAGTTTATAGCTTACACATGACAGTGTTTTATATGCACAGCCGTATTTAGTTCCCAGTGATCACAGTGATAGCACTAAGTCTCTAGTCTACTCCTTTCAGTCAAACTAGGACAAAATCAAATTCAATGACATCCCCCACACCTCCAGGAGAACTTGTCCCTGAGTAGATAACTAGGAAACGTTCAAAGAAGGACAGGAGGTTCAAAAAGTGGTTGCAGTAAACATATTAGAGTATAAGCAAAGTAAATAGTTTGCAATTACAAATTAATAAGAATGAAGATTAGAACAGAAAGAAGTAAAATGTTTTTAAAGTTAAAATTATGGTAGCAGTTATCATCGACTGTATTTTCAAATATATTAAAGTATATTTTGCCTAAATTCAAGGGATAATGCCATGCATGATCATTTTATTTTTGTTTACAAACAGGTTAATTCTGTTTGTTAAAATTCCTATTTTCAAAAATTTGATGTATTGCTCCATTGCACTGCGAAGTTTTGATTAAAAAATAATTCTACAAATTTAATTTAAGCTCTTAGGCTCACCAAGTCTTCTCACTCTCTAACAGAGCCTGATCAAGATAATTAAATTATACCTTTATGTTGTAGTGATGTAGATCCAGGTTCAAAAGCATCTAACCAATTCTGACTCTACCATTTGGGTCAATTAGAGTGTGTTTAGTAATTGCAAGATATCAGGCAGTTTACTAAATTAGAAAGGACAAGAATCCTTATTGCTGTGGATAAATGAAACTTGCTTTGACTGATTCTATTACCTATTCAGGATGTTATCCAAACTACTAGCCAAAGTAATCAAACACAAAGTTATACAATATTGAACAAAATGCTCCTGATTTGACAATGGGAATAATAATGTTACATGCCCAAAAGCTTGTGCCTGACAATAGATTTACAGTGAATAAAGCAGGAAAATCAAGACCGTTATGGTAGCTATAATGACTTCTGATCTAACTTGCAGGAGTTAGTATAGATTCCACAGACTAAGAGTACAGATCCCAACAAGACTGCCCTCACTTCAGGAACCAGCTGCCAGCTTATGGGATCCTAGACAATCTGTACTTCTGAGCAATTGGCTACAAATTCTGGACTTCCTACCAACCATTAAGATACCATTCACTCAATGTGTTATACTTACGATTACAATTTTATTATGGCAATAAGGATACAAATCTGGGACAGTGAAAAGAAGAGACAGGTATAGAGGTCTATGGACCACATAAGAGGTCTAGGAAGCCTTAGTCTTGAAGTTTCCATATCCTCTCTCTTTTGGAGTCAGGAAGTGTCATTCTCCCAGCGTGTTGATTCATAGAAATATGTGCAGAATATTGTTAACCAGGAAAGGGAACTCAAGTTTCAAGTTCATTTCATAAACAAGATTCATTGAATCATTGGCCAAATGATTTAAACTCAAATTTCAGCCCCCATAAGATATCCAGAGGTCAGGCCTACATCACCTGGCTAAGAGCTCCACACCTCTAATCACATGGTTATCCTTTCTGAGGAACTAGGCCTCAACCTCGGGGAAGGCAATGGCACCCCACCCCAGTACTCTTGCCTGGAAAATCCAATGGACAGAGTAGCCTGGTGGGGGGCAGTCCATGGGGTCGCTAACAGTCGGACAGACTGACTGACTTCACTTTCACTTTTCTCTTTCATTCATTGGAGAAGGGAATGGCAACCCACTCCAGTATTCTTGCCTGGAGAATCCCAGGGTTGAGGGAGCCTGGTGGGCTGCCATCTATGGGGTCACACAGAGTCGGACACGACTGAAGTGACTTAGCAGCAGCAGCAGCAGCAGGCCTCAACCTGGGTCATCTTGTTTGCATACCCAACACTTCTTTAGCATGAACTCATCTAATCTGATGGTCTCGTTACAAACAACAGACACTTCTATTGCTCAAGAAATGACCAGGTTATAGGGTTTCCATGCCAGGAAGTAAGGGAAAATGTCAACAAAGTTCTTTGCTATACAGTAGCTGCAGAGCAAATTCAGACCTGTTCTCACTTTGACAATGAATGTGTCTATAGACGCTCATCCAATTTTAATAATGATAAAGAGATGTACTTTGCTTCTAAATCACGTTTTATTATTTTATCATTGTTACTTCCATAATAATAGTTATGTTAGTCTATTATTTGATAGAAACATAGGTTGAGTTATATTAAAACTGTTGCTCCACAAGACAGGTCAGTTTTCAAAACATCCTGGGGAAACAGTTCCTTTTCTTTTCTCTCTTTTCATTATTTTCAAGGAACAAAACTAACTTCAATAGTTTAAAAACTATTCCCAGGGTCATAGATTCTCCAAAGATTTCTGAGTTTTTGTTTCCTTTTCAATTATGCCTTTCTCTGAAAGATTTTGCTCAAATTTTTGATAGACTTGTGGCATTTATGCTTGTACTTGTTTTTTTAGACCATTTATTTCTGGTGATCCAGTGACATTATCTATCAAACAACTAAAAGGAAAAAAGACAACACACACACACAAAAACAAATCTCAAAAATAGAAAAAAAATGGATAAATTACTTACAGAAAATAAATGTACCTTTTGGAGGGAATGGAACAAATGTTTTTATAAAAGAGAAATCATGACTGAAGTGACTTAGCAGCAGCAGCAGCAATCTTAAGAAAACAGAAATTTCTAAATCATGTGATATGTACCATAAGTCATTTTAGTTCACTTTTTAAATTTAAAACAAGATAAACGATACTAAAACCAAAATGCCTTCATGATGTAAAAATGTTCAATTAAGATGGGCTTTGAAACTACATAGATATTTGTAATGATTTTAGAATTTCTATCTTAAATTTTATTTCAAATTGCATAAATAGTAGTTATAAAAGTTATTTCAAAAATAAATGTTTATTGCCCATCAAATTTCACAGACAGAGACTGAGAAAGACAATGAAAAACAGAGACAGAGAGAAACAGAGATAGAGATTGATTTATGCTAATGGATTAGCTCATATCTTTATGGAGACTGGTGAATCCAAAATCTGCAGCAGATTTTGGGACAGCAGACTGGAGACTCAGGAGAGCTGATATACAGATGATGTCCAAATAAATCTTTTGAGATTTCTCTCTTGCTTCCTCTTGTTTGGAGAGACTTCTCTTCTGGTTTTCTTAGGCCATTAATCTGATTTGAGGAGGCCCAAGCAGATGATGGGCTTCCCTGGTGGCTCAGAGGTTAAAGCGTCTGCCTGTAATGCAGGAGACCTGGGTTCGATCCCTGGGTCGGGAAGATTCCCCTGGAGAAGGAAATGGCAACCCACTCCAGTATTCTTGCCTGGAGAATCCCATGGATGGAGGAACCTGATGGGCTACAGTCCATGGGGTCGCAAAGAGTCGGATACGACTGAGCGACTTCACTAAGCAGATGATACCACCCTAATGTCAGAAAGTGAAGAACTGGAGAGCTTCTTGATGAAGGTGAAAAAGGAGAGTGAATAAGTTGGTTTAAAACTCACCATTCAAAAAACTAAGATCATGGCATCTGGTCCCATCATTTCATGGCAAATAGATGGTGAAAAATTAGAAACAGTGGTAGGTTTTATTTCTTGGTCTCTAAAGTCACTGTGGACAGTGACTGCAGCCATGAAATTAAAAGACACTTGCTCTTTGGAAGAAAAGGTATGACAAATCTAGACAGCATATTAAAAAGCAGAAACATAACTTTGCCAACAAAGGTCTGTACAGTGAAAGGTATGGTTTTTCCAGTAGTCATGTACGGATGTGAGAGTTGAACCATAACAAAGGCTGAGCACTGAAGACTTGATGCTTTTGAACTGTGCTGCTGGAGGACTCTTAAGCAAGGAGATCAGACCTGTCAATCCTAAAGAAAATAAACGATGAATATTCATTGAAAGGATTGATGCTGAAGCTTCAATACTTCGACCACCTGATGTGAAGAGTCAACCCATTGGAAAAGACCCTGATGGTGGGAAAGATTGAGAGCAGGAGGATAAAGGGACAACAAAGGATGAAATGTTTGGGTGGCATCACTGACTCAATGGACATGAGTTTGAGAAAACTCTGGGAGATAATGAAGCACAGGGAAGCCTGGAATGCTGCACTCCATGAGGTCACATAGAGCTGGACATAACTTAGGGACTGAACAACAAATCACATTATGGAAGACAGTCTACTTATTCTAAAATAAAATTATCCCATACATTCTAAGACTAAAAAATAACAGTTATCAGAATAGATATCTTAAAGCAAATATTAGCATGTACTTTCTAAATACTTTCCCATTATTAATATTTCAGTTACTAAGTTCATAGGCTTCCCAGGTGGCTTAGTGATAAAGAATCCACCTGCCAATGCAGGACACCTGGGTTTGATCCCTGCCTCAGGAAGATCCCTTGGAGAAGGAAATAGCAACCCATTCCAGTATTCTTACCTGGGAAATCCCTTGGACAGAGGACTGCAAGGAGTTCAAAACAGTCAACTTAAAGGAAATCAACCGTGAACATGCATTAGAAGGGCTGATGCTGAAGCTGAAGCTCCAATACTTTGGCTACGTGATACAAAGAGCTGACTCATTGGAAAAGACCCCGATGGTGGGAAAAACTGAAGGCAAAAGGAGAAGGGGGCAACATAGGATAAGATGGTTAGATAGCATTACCAACTCAATAGACATGATTTGAGCAAACTTCAGGTGATACTGTAGGACAGAGAAGCCTGGTGTGTTGCTGTCCATGGGGTCCAAAAAAAAAAAAAAAATCAGACACAATTTAGTGACTGAATAATAACAACAAAAAGACCACATAGAAGACACATTGCTACTTATATATATGTGTGATTGTAAATTAACAGTAAATTCTCTGAGGAATGAACAGTGAAGAAGCACTGTACTGCTTTGATTTTTATTCTTACAAGACATATGCATTAATTTGGAGAAGGGAATGGAAACCAACTCCAATATTCTTGCCTGGAGAATTACATGAACAAAGGAGCCTGGTGGGCTAAGGTCTATGGGGTTGTAAAGAGTCAGACACAACTGAGTGACTAACGCACATGTATTAATTATATTTTCTAATCTGTGCACATATAAAGTAAAAAATAAATGCAATACTTCTTTAAGAATTGATCTGGAAGAAAAATATTATATTCTGTATTTATTTCAGAGTTTACCTACTACTTCAAGATATAACATTTTATTTATCAGCTGCAACTCCATTCCTACATAATCAAGAAAAATGTAGTAGGCCAAGGAAAGAACTTTATCTGAAGCCCTAAGTCCTAGAGTTCTGCCTGGGTTCACTTTTTTAGCCCAGGTAAAACTTTGGAAGAAATCATAATTTCTCTAAACTTCGTTTCAAATATATAGGCACAGAAATTATAACGGCAACTAACTCACTCACAGCATGATAGTCAAAGCTTGTGTCTATTAAGCCAGTTTTTAAACTGAGAATGCAGATCAACAAATATGGGCGATATTTATTACCTGAATTCATATGACCAATAAGCAAGGAAGCTAAGAAAATGATCTCAGTTCAGTCCAGTCTCTCAGTGGTGTCTGACTCTTTGCAACCCCATGGACCACAGCACACCAGGCTTCCCTGTTCATCACCAACGCCCTGAGTTTACCCGAACTCATGTCCAACGAGTTGGTGATGGCATCCAACCGTCTCATCCTCTGTCGTCAACTTCTCCTCCTGCCCTCAATCTTTTCCAGCATCAAGGTCTTTTCCAAGGAGACAGTGCTTCACATCAGGTGGCCAAAGTATTGGAATTTCAGCTTCAACATCAGTCCTTCCAATGAACACCGGGGACTGATCTGCTTTAGGATGGACTGGTTGGATATAATTGCAGTCCAAGGGACTCTCCAACACCACCATTCAAAAGCATCAATTCTTTGTTGCTCAGCTTTCTTCACAGTCCAACTTTCACATCCATATACTTGACCAATGGAAAAACAATAGCCTTGACTAGACAGACCTTTGTTGGCAAAAAAATGTCTCTGCTTTTGAATATGCTATCTAGGTTGGTCATAACTTTTCTTCCAAGGAGGAAGCGTCTTTTAATTTCATGGCTGCAGTAACTATCTGCAGTGATTTTGGAGCCCCAAAAAATAAAGTCTGACACTCTTTCCACTGTTTCCCCATCTATTTCTCATGAAGTGATGGGACCAGATGCCACGATCTTCGTTTTCTGAATGTTGAGCTGTAAGCCAGCTTTTTCACTCTCCTCTTTCACTTTCATCAAGAGGCTTTTTAGTTCCTCTTCACTTTCTGCCATAAAGAGAAAGAAAGAGAAGTCGCTCAGTCATGTCCGACTCTTTGCGACCCCATGGACTGTATCCTATCAGGCTCCTCCATCCATGGGATTTTCCAGGCAAGAGTGCTGGAGTGGATTGCCATTTCCTTCTCCAGGGGACCTTCCTGACCCAGGAATCGAACCCATGTCTCCCACATTGCAGGCAGACGCTTTACTATCTGAGCCACCAGGGAAGCATAATCTCCCCCATATCACTCTGAAGAAAAAAATGAGTGTCTGAACTCAGGGACAAGGCTTATTGGGACTGAATTTGTAACAGGCCCAATCTAGGAGGTAGAGAGAAGAATGACTGAACATCTTTTTAGCCTCCAATCATTACAAAGCATAAGTAACTCTAGCAAGAATGGACATTGGGAGGCCTAATCCTGGGGCAGTTGACATTCTAGAGCATGTAGCCAGGGCCCTGCCTTCATCTCTAAATCTGTGATGCTTCAGTTCTGCAAATCACAAGACCATGAAGATGAAGGCTGTGGTAGGGCAGGGGTGAGGGCCAGTTTTCAACCTACTCCACACTTGACTCCTGCAGAGCAGCATTAAATAAGAGGGTATTCCCAAATCAAGAGGGAAGTGCCTCTGAGCTGAGAAAGTGTTCTCTTCTGGCAAGCCAGATCACCCAGGACAGAGGAAAAAGAGGATCTCATTGGCACCATAGTGGCCATATCTCTGCCTAGGGAAGTGAATAAGGATTGAAGGGCTAGGTTTGGACCCATGGCTGCACTGAATGCTTGGCGTGACTCCAGGACTGCTTTAGTTAATGGCTCCAGCACAGTGTGAGTTAGGCAAGAGCTTAAGAGTGTGAGAGCAAGGAAGAAGGGAGAGGGTCCCTAGGCGCTAGGTGCCCTTTACATAGACTCAAACTCATCAATGCGCTGCTTAGTATTGCCCTGCCGGATCTGGCACAGGGTCTTGTATTTGTCTCAACCCAGTCGCATGTTCTCAGCATGAATCATGTCATTAGCAGTCTTCTTATAAGGGTGGTGTCATCTACATATCTGAGGTTATTGATATTTCTCCTGGCAATCTTGATTCTAGCTTGTGCTTCTTCCAGCCTGGCATTTCTCATGATGTACTCTGCATAGAAGTTAAATAAGCAGGGTGACAATACACAGCCTTGACGTACTCCTTTTCCTATTTGGAACCAGTCTGTTGTTCCATGTCCAGTTCTAACTGTTGCTTCCTGACCTGCGTATAGTTTCTCAAGAGACAGATCAGGTGGTCTGGTATTCCCATCTCTTTCAGAATTATCCACAGTGTTTTTTTGTAATCCACACAGTCAAAGGCTTTGGCATAGTCAACAAAGCAGAAATAGATGTTTTTCTGAAACTCTCTTGCCTTTTTGGTGATCCAGTGGATGTTGTCAATTTGATCTCTGGTTCCTCTGCCTTTTCTAAATCGAGCTTGAACATCTGGAAGATCATGGTTCACGTATTGCTGAAGCCTTGCTTGGAGAATTTTGAGCATTACTTTACTAGCGTGTGAGATGAGTGCAATTGTGCGGTAGTTTGAGCATTCTTTGGCATTGCCTTTCTTTGAGATTGGAATGAAAACTGACCTTTTCCAGTCCTGTGGCCACTGCTGAGTTTTCCAAATTTGCTGGCATATTGAGTGCATTTGAGAAATGCAAATCATAATCACAATGAGGTACCATCTCACGCCAGTCAGAATGGCTGCTATCCAAATGTCTACAAAAAATAAATGCTGGAGAGGCTGTGGAGAAAAGGGAACCCTCTTACACTGTTGGTGGGAATGCAAACTAGTACAGCCACTATGGAGAACAGTGTGGAGATTCCTTAAAAATCTGGAAATAGAACTGCCATATGACCCAGCCGGTCTGGCGCACTCAGCGCGGGCCGCTTGCGACAGCTGGGCCGGCGCACTCAGCACGGGCAGCTATGAGAGCAAGGCCGGCGCACTCAGCGTGGGCGAGAAAAGCTACCCCACGTCCGAGGTCAGGGGCAGCAACCTAGAGTGCCAGGCTGAGATGGCGCAGGAACGGCCGAGAGGAGCTACCCTGTGTCTGAGGTCAGTGGCGGCCGGGAGGAGCTGCCCCTCATTCGAGGTCAGTGGCGGCTGGGAGGAAACAACCCGCGTCTGAGGTCAGGGCGGCGGCTGGGAGGAGCTACCCCGTGTCTGAGGTCAGGGGCGGCCAGGAAGAGACACCCCACGTCCGAGGCCAGGGGCGGCCGGGAGAAGCCACCTCGCTCCCGAGGCCAGGGGTGGTGACCCGGAGGAGCCACCCTGAGCCTGAGGCCAGGGGCGGCAACTGGGTGAAGCCAACCACGCCCGAGGCCACGGCCGGCGGCCAGGAGGAGCAACCAGAGGAGCAGGGGCTGTGCAGGCGCAGGAGGGCCTAGAGGAGCTGTCCCACCTTGACGGTCAGAAACTGCGGCGGTAAGGAGATACCCCTCGTCCAAGGTAAGGAGCAGCCATGAAGAGACACCCCATACCCAAGGTAAGAGAAACCCAAGTAGGATGGCAGGTGTTGCAAGAGAGCATCAGAGGGCAGACACATTGAAACCATACTCACAGAAAACTAGGCAGTCTAATCACACTAGGACCAGGGCCTTGTCTAACTCAATGAAACCAAGCCATGCCTGCAGGCCAACCCAAGGCGGGCGGGTCATGGTGGAGAGGTCTGACAGAACGTGGTCCAATGGAGAAGGGAATGGCAAGTCACTTCAGTATTCTTGCCTTGAGAACCCCATGAACAGGATGAAAAGGCAAAATGATAGGATATCAAAAGAGAATCTCCCCAGGTCGTTAGGTGCCCAATAGCTACTGGAGATCAGTGGAGAAATAACTCCAGAAAGAATGAAGGGATGGAGCCAAAGCAAAAACAATACCCAGTTGTGCATGTGACTGGTGTTAGAAGCAAGATCCGATGCTGTAAAGAACAATATTGCATAGGAACCTGGAATGTCAAGTCCATGAATCAAGGCAAACTGGAAGTGGTCAAACAAGAGATGGCAAGGGTGAACGCCGACATTCTAGGAATCAGCAAACTAAAATGGACTGGAATGGGTGAATTTAACTCAGATGACCATTATATCTACTACTGTTCTATCAGATCTAGGCCCTTAAATCTATTTCTCACTTCCACTGTATAATCATAAGGGATTTGATTTAGGTCATACCTGAATGGTCTAGCGGTTTTCCCTACTTTCTTCAATTTCAGTCTGAATTTGGAAATAAGGAGTTCATGATCTGAGCCACAGTCAGCTCCTGGTCTTGTTTTTGTTGACTGTATAGAGCTTCTCCATCTTTGGCTGCAAAGAATATAATCAGTCTGATTTCGGTGTTGACCATCTGGTGATGTCCATGTGTAGAGTCTTCTCTTGTGTTGCTGGAAGAGGGTGTTTGCTATGACCAGTGCATTTTCTTGGCAAAACTCTATTAGTCTTTGCCCTGCTTCATTCCGCATTCCAAGGCCAAATTTGCCTGTTACTCTTGGTGTTTCTGAAATGCAGTACTTGGATGCAATCTCAAAAACGACAGAATGATCTCTGTTCGTTTCCAAGGCAAACCATTCATTATCACAGTTATCCAAGTCTATGCCCCAACCAGTAATGCTGAAGAAGCTGAAGTTGAACGGTTTTATGAAGACCTACAAGACCTTGTAGAACTAACACTCCAGTTCTATTGCCTGGAAAATCCCATGGACAGGGGAGCCTGATAGGCTACAGTCCATGGGGTCGCAAAGAGTTGGACATGACTGAGCGACTTCACTTATATGTTAGCTCAAGTGATTAAATATTAATAAAACTTAACTAGCTGACAAGGAGCGAAGAGCTGGGAAAAAAGGACAAGGGCGTGAGGGGAAAGGTGGTGAAGAGATGAGACTTTCACATTTGCACTGTCCACCAAGCTCCAATCAACTTCAGACTTATTACATATACTCTGTATCTCTGTATCTTTCCTAGATAGACCTACTAGATTTTACTCAGACACCTAATAGAATAATCAATATGCTTCACCAACTAGATTTTACTCAGACACCTAATAGAATAATCAATATGCTTCATCCACCATCCCTGGAAAATTCCTGCAGGTTATAATTCATCCATCTTATCACTTAAAAAAGGTCTGAAGGCTTTCAAAATTGACTCGATTCACTTCAACTCATGTTTACTGAACACCTAATATATACCAAGCCCTGTTCTCTAAGCGCTCATGTACTAGGCTAGTAAAACTCATTTGGTCAATTAATAAATCATTTTGGAATTCTGAAAGAATTATCTAAACTCTACAGAAATTCTTAGCTATGCATTTGTTTGCTTACTGATGGCATTTTTCCAAGTGCCTGTTAATAGTCACTCAGGGGCAGATTACACAAAGCAAGGTCCTGAATAATTGTCAATGGTTGACATTCCTCCTCTGCCATGTGTGTAACCTCTCTGTGTGTCATTGTTAAAGTCATCAGTTTTTACCTTGGGGTATAAATTAGGGTTACTGATGATTCCCTAACTTACTGAACCCACGCTTACTGAAAAAGATCTTCTACAATGGAGCCTGGAAACATGTACTCTTTAAAGCCCTATAGCTGGTCCTGAGGCATACTCCAGTTTAAGAAAACTCCTTTTAATAAACCCTTAGAAGAAGGTAAATAGCATAGGTGAAGGCTATGGATAAAAGAAAATTTCCTAAAACATTATATTACATAATAGTATCATGAAAGTTAAAGTGTTAGTTGCTCAGTCACATCTGACTCTTTGCAATCCCATGACCCCATACCTCCAGGCTCCTCTGTCCATGGAATTTGCCCAGAAAGAATACCAGAGTGGGTAGCCATTCCGTTCTTCAGGGGATCTTCCCAACCCAGGGATCAAACCTAGATCTCCCGTAATGCAGGCTGATTCTTTACCATCTGAGCCACCAGGGACGCCCGTGATAGCAGTATCATAACAGTTAAATCTTCTCCTGTACTCATGATTATTCTTGCAGTGTTATAAACTGTTTTCTGATATTCTTTCACTCCTCTATTACAATAACCAGTATTCTTGTTTTGCAAAACTACATGAGGCTGAGAACCTTGCATCAAGTCCCAAAGCTCAGTAAGCGGCGGAGCTCAGTTCCAACCCCTGACAGGATGAGGCTGAAGTCTCTGTGCTCTGTTACCACTCTGCAGAGGAATTTATCCTAATCATTCATTAATTTTCTAATTTACTTGGAAAATAGGTACAGGTATAAGAGAGACAGGTGTGTGTCTATTTTCTTCTGTAATATGTATGATAAATATTAACAATGTATAATTTATTTAATACCCATCTCTGCTAGGAGGTAAGAATCACGTGAAAATAAACAGATCTCTAGTATACGCTGGCACCCCTATATTTAGCCTGATGTACGGAAGCATTCAATAAATATTTGTTGGTTGACTGAAGGAACAAATGACAAGTTTTTTCTTCTGTAATATGTATGATAAATATAAACAATGTATAATTTATTTAATACCCATCTCTGCTAGGAGGTAAGAATCACGTGAAAATAAACAGATCTCTAGTATACACTGGCACCCCTATATTTAGCCTGATGTACGGAAGCATTCAATAAATATTTGTTGGTTGACTGAAGGAACAAATGACAAGTTTGCAGACTGCAGACACGCATTTTCTACCAGAGGAGTCATACTTGTAAACACACTTAGCCTACATGGTTAATGCTCTATCAAAGTGCTCATAGAGATCAGTGGGAGACATAAGAAAGAAACTGCTGCTGCTGCTAAGTCACTTCAGTCGTGTCCGACTCTGTGTGACCCCATAGATGGCAGCCCACCAGGCTCCCCCGTCCCTGGGATTCTCCAGGCAAGAACACTGGAGTGGGTTGCCATTTCCTTCTCCAATGCATGAAAGTGAAAAGTGAAAGTGAAGTCGCTCAGTCTGTCCGACTGTTAGCGACCCCATGGACTGCAGCCCACCAGGCTACTCTGTCCATTGGATTTTCCAGGCAAGAGTACTGGGGTGGGGTGCCATTGCCTTCCTGATAAGAAAGAAACTAAAACCTATCAAATCCAAAACATTTCTTGATTCTCACAAGGAGCCAATGGCACAGGCAGCAGAGGTATCATTAGCCATATTCTGTAGGCAACTCAATATGAGTGTGCCTAGCAATTCATGCCACAGACCCAAACCTGGACTGTGGAATCAGAGACCTGTTCTCAAATCTCTTTTCTGACATTTCTATCTTGGGCTTTAAGCAAGCTGCTCAGGATCTTTGAGTTTCAGCCATCTCATCTATAGAGAGAGGTGTATACTGATCTTGCTTTTTATTCATGGATATATCTCAAGCACTTAGAATAGTGCTTGGCATCCCATTGGCACTAAATTTATTACTGAATTGCAGTGCTGTTAAAGGCTTTAAATATGAAAACATGTATACAAGCACCTAGCACTGTGACTGAGACGGACTGTTAGTCAGTGTTCCCTTGTGACTAAATGTCTCTAAAATGTTATTTCCACTTCCCCTTCCCTTGAAAATCTTGAATGGGACTCTCTGACCCCTTCCCTATTTCAGATTCCCTCTGAGCCATGTAGCTCCTTCTACGGTGAGTCTTAGTAGGTATAGACTTGCATGTTCCCATGAAATTACCTGGTTCACTAATGCAAAGGGGGGCAGATTTAATTTTTAAGTCAGGACAGGCTCTAACTTACACCAGGGATTCATTTGATTTCTCATTCCCATAAGACATATTAAACATAAATCTCTAAATTTTCCTTCTTTCTAAAAACCATGGCATCAATTTAACACATTCTACGATGATCTTATTTTTAAAAAAGTTTACAAAATTGCAGCACTGCTTTCTTACCACTATTCAGACTAATAAATATCAACTCGCTACGTAGCTACACATGAGACTTCCTTGCACTGAGACTGTTACCTGGACATTTAAATTTGGCATCCCCAGATCTGTGACAACCCACACACACACTGAGCCTCATATGCCTGCGTCCTCCTCAGACTCCTCTATGCCACCATCTTTACCTCTTATTGTATGAGCAGAGCCACAGGACCAGGGCAACAACACGGCTAAGAGGTTGAAGACAGATTCTGGGCACTGACAATTGCTTTTAAGAATTAATAGAACAAAGCTCCTGTTTAGCTAGTTGTTTTATGGGTGTGTATGTATGTGGCTTTTTTTTTGTGGGAGAGGGTTGCAGGGGGAACTAAGGAGTTACATGAAAATGTCCTTTAAGCCTAGTGACATTGCTATGAGTAGTAATATTTAGATTCGTGGTAGGCAGAGTGTTTATTTAGCCTGTGGTAGGAGGGAGAAGCTAGTGCTTGGATGTACTACAAGATTTTGCAAACCTGGTATGCTACGGGAAAAAAAATCCAAACTTTAGTGGGCCTATTTTTTGCAACAGTAAAATAAAACTCTAGGTTATTTCCACACTCATATCCAGCTTTGCTGCTGCTGCTAAGTCACTTCAGTCGTGTCCGACTCTGTGTGACCCCATAGACGGCAGCCCACCAGGCTCCCCCATCCCTGGGATTCTCCAGGCAAGAATACTGGAGTGGGTTGCCATTTCCTTCTCCAATGCATGAAAGAGAAAACTGAAAGTGAAGTCACTCAGTTCTGTCCGACTGTTAGCGACCCCATGGACTGCAGCCCACCAGGCTCCTCCGTCCATTGCATTCTCCAGGCAAGAGTACTGGGGTGGGGTGCCATTGCCTTCCCCGATATCTGCATTTTTATTAACAGCTCAATATCAGTGTTGTTATATTTAAACCACAGGCTTATTCTTCCGCACCAGGAAAGGCAGTGATGTCAGGATTTATATAGATATAGACACAGATATAAATAAATGATGAAAATCTTCTGTGAGCATAAGTTTTAAATAACAGTTCGGCAGGGAGATTTTTTTCATCCAATTTAAAGTTAATTTTAATTTTTTAATCAAAATAATTTCTGATTTAACAGAACTAGCTAACTGGATATAATAATATTAACAATGACCATATCAATGCTAATAATAGATAGCACTTATTGATGTAATAGCATTACCAAAACCCACTGAGGTTCATGCCATTATTACTATCATACCTGCTTCCCAGAAAGGAAAATCTTAACCATAAGATAAGAAGCAGTGCAGTTAAGCAACAAAATAGGAAGACCCAGAATTCGAATCTAGATCAATCTAACCATGTAATTCCAGCTGTGAAACACATGATTTTCCAAATGATTACAGATAACCATAGGAATAACTTCCAGGGACAAAAGTGGAATGGACTATGGAAATCATGCTCACAGAGGAGTTAAAACAGCTGACATCTTCTCCCAGCTCAGCCATTAACTAGCTGAATATCCTTGTAATGAGACTAACCTCTGCTGCGTCTCAGTTTCTTCAGAGGTAGAAGGGGAAATTTAGCCAGGTGTTTCCCACTCTCTCTGTACAGTCTTTGATCCCAAGGAAGGAAAGCATCACAAATATAAAACAGAGACACAATCAGTCTCTGTTCTATGTTTGGAGTTAGGCATAATAATGAAGTTTTACATAACATTACATTAAAAGATCTTGGTTGTGAACAAATAGTTTGGAAATCACTGAATTCAATGAGCTCTAGGGTTTTAAACTCTTTTGATATTCTACGGCTCTACTAAATACTTTAGATTGTCTCCTTTAGTATGACTTGTTGAATATTACCTCTTTTAAAATATGGACCCAAAAGATTTCTTTTCAAGGAAGCAAAACCACCAAACTGCTTGGTGGGTAACTTTTTCCATTAAGATATCACAAAATTGGAGCTGGGGAAAAAAAATCACGAAATGGTCAAGTCTTTGGATGTGATTTATTTTGTTATAAGAGACTTAATAAATCCTTTGCATTTATGTACTCTTGTGGTCTGGTTTAAATCTTTTCTAAAACATTTTCTTAAAAGATGACATTTCTTCTCAACAACACGTGAAGGCCTTAAGTATTGGGAGAATGAGTTCTAGGATTAGAGAAATATAAAATGTTTGTGTTCAGCCCTAAGTACGAGATTATGCGTAATTTGCACTATTTAAGGGAAATCAGTAGGCATCAGTTTCTATGTACTTCCTGATCCAAAATAACAATAAAAGGATATGCAACCTAAGTCAGAGGAAGATGAGACCCTCATTTGGCCAAGAATAACAGTGAGGGGGGTAGGGGAGGGATGCTGATAGTAATACCAGAACAGCCAGCAATCACATACCATGTACCATGTGCCAGATGGTGCTTTAAGAGCTTACAGATACCAATTGACTTAATCCCCACAACAATTCTGTGAGAGAGACATTGAACCACAGAGAGTGTAAGTAACTTGAAGAGTCACAGAGCTGGAGGGTGACAGAGCTGGGATTTGAATCAGACACCATGTCACTGGGAAGGGGAGTGCTTTGTGAAACAGGGGTGGTAGGGGAAAATCAAAGGATCAGGGTAAGATTTAAAGTCCTGAAAAATCCTGGGAGACATGAAAAAGATCTAGGTAATCCATAATGATGGAAGGAAAGGAGATGAGAATCCCTTGGAAGCAAACACTAAAACACAGACTAAAAGCAAGGAAATAAAGAAGTGTTAGAAGAAGCTAGAAAGACACTACCCTTGTTTTTGAAGCCACAGAAATCAACAGGGGACAGAACAAAGACACTTCTGAGAAATGAAAGGGAGCGTTCAAGATCAAACCTGAAATCGGGACTCAGGAGAGGGGCCATGGCAGACTCCTGGGCAAAGCAAGCACCAGGACTAAGTGAATGAAACCAAAGAAATGTGGGGAGCGAGTCATTCCGGTACCAATGCAGTCTGGCTCCTTTTATCAATGAGAAAACAAGCCTGGTCAGTTGAAGTGACTTGCTCTGAGTTTATTCGAGCTGATTAGTGACAGCCCTCACTCCCTTCACTCAGCTGCTTGAGCTGTTTTCCTCAATGTTTCTTCCAGATGTAGTACTTTTTTGATGGTTCCGTTTGAGTGATTGCTAAAGAAGTGTCTCAAGAGGCCAAAGAAGTTAAAACTATGATACATACATATCAAATTTTTTGATAATTTTACACTTGAACACACTATGAAAAGATGTGTAGATCTAGATCTGTTCTAGATGAGAAAAAAGAAACTGGTAACTCATGGTCTTTGATGTATGAAAAACCTTCTGGTTTTTTTTTTTTTTCACAAGATTTTTTTGATGTGGACCATTTTTAAAGTCTTTATTGAACTTGTTACAACAGTGCCTCTGTTTTCTTTTTTTTTTTTTTTTTTTTCNCTGTTCTAGATGAGAAAAAAGAAACTGGTAACTCATGGTCTTTGATGTATGAAAAACCTTCTGGTTTTTTTTTTTTTTCACAAGATTTTTTTGATGTGGACCATTTTTAAAGTCTTCATTGAACTTGTTACAACAGTGCCTCTGTTTTCTTTCTTTTTTTTTTTTTTTTGCCAAGAGGCATGTGGGATCCCAGCTCCCCAACCATCAAACCCACACCCTCGACACTTGAAGGCAAAGTCCCAACCACTGGTCGTCAGGGAAGTCCCCACACCTTCTGTTTTCAAATGGAGAAATGTGATGGCCGGGAAGAAACCTCAGCAAGGAGTGGAGCAGAATGCTGTTTGCTCTTTACACATAAATATCATGAATAGGGTTGACTGGTATACTTGAGAAACTCAAAACATTCTATTTTATTCCATTTTCCACAGGAAACAGAAAATGGAGATCTGTGGTCGACTAAAACCCTCCTTTCTCAAGCCTGAAGACATTTAAAGGTAATTATGGGGGAAAATGAAGGAAACTTTCCCGGCAGTTAAATAGGGAGGATCATGGAATGGACAAACATCACGCCTTGCAGGTCATTACCTCTGCCCTGCAGAATGATGTAAGAAGCAGAAGAAAGCTCCAGATCAAGGGCAAAATGAGAAGGACATTGAGGGCTTACTCTATTTAAAGGTTAGTGGGGAAAAGCGAGTTTATGTGAACTACAGGCTAGGGAAGAGTAGAAACACTCAAATCTCTTGCTAAGGGAATAACTTGTAGTGCACCAAAAAAGTACATAAATATACATTAAAATCCAAGACAGGCAACAGAAATCAGGTTGTGAAAGTTAACACTGACTTGCTGCAGAAGTGAGAACATCCACGTTCTCTGTTATTGTTGAGAAGAAAATAGAGGACAGAACTCAGAAGGGCAGTGGGCCACAGTGGTGGGGACCGGCGTTCTGGATCTAACTCAGCACAAGTCAGCTATGGGTGGCACTGCCATGCCCAAGCCCTGCCTCAAAGCAGTGTTCTCATTATGAGGCTGATAGCTGGAAGTGGTCTCTAGTCTCTTTCACAAATAAAATCAGGTGATTGTTATAGCAGGACAACAATCACAGGGGGAAAAATTCAAATATTTTTAAAGTCAAGAATTTAATAACACGGGATGATATGACCAGTGATCAGCTATATTAGAAATCATGAACCCTTAGAGGAATAATGAAAGTGTTCATTAAATCACAACTAGTACCCCACTCCAGTACTCTTGCCTGGAAAATCCCGTGGACGGAGGAGCCTGGTGGGCTGCAGTCCATGGGGTTGCGAAGAGTCGGACACGACCGAACGACTTCACTTTTTCACTTTTCACTTTCATGCATTGGAGAAGGAAATGGCAACCCACTCCACTGTCGTTGCCTGGAGAATCCCAGGGACAGGAGAGCCTGGTGGGCTGCCGTCTATGGGGTCACACAGAGTCGGACACGACTGAAGCGACTTAGCAGCAGCAGCAACAGTACCAATATACAACTATTATCAAAATCTCCCCCTGCCTGGTGAGTGCACGTTAAACCGCTTCAGTGGTGTCTGATTCCTTGCGACCCTACAGACTGTAGCTTGTCAAGCTCCTCTATGGGATTCTCCAGGCAAGAATACTGGAGTGGGTTGCCATGGCCTCCTCCAGGGGAACTTCCCGACCCAGGGATTGAACCTGCATTTCTTACGTCTCCTATATTGGCAGGTGGGTTCTTACTATACCAAAAAAAAAAAAAAAAAAAAAAATCCAAAGATTCACTAACATCAGTATCTGCATGATAAAAGGAAAATTGCTTGTCTATTCACAATACTGCTGATGCCCCATGTATGGGTTTCTTTCCCCCTACCAACCAGTGTTTCATCTCTTCAGACATCAACTGAAAGTACTGTTCAGTTCAGTTCAGTCACTCAGTTGTGTCTGACTCTTTGCGACCCCATGAATCGCAGCATGCCAGGCCTCCCTGTCCATCACCAACTCCCAGAGTTCACTCAGACTCACGTCCATTGAGTCCGTGATGCCATCCAGCCATCTCATCCTCTGTCGTCCCCTTCTCCTCCTGCCCCCAATCCCTCCCAGCATCAGAGTCTTTTCCAATGAGTCAACTCATTGTGCAAGGCGGACAAAGTACTGGAGTTTCAGCTTTAGCATCATTCCTTCCAAAGAAATCCCAGGGTTGATCTCCTTCAGAATGGACTTGTTGGATCTCCTTGCAGTTCAAGGGACTCTCAAGAGCCTTCTCCAACACCACAGTTCAAAAGCATCAATTCTTCAGTGCTCAGCTTTCTTCACAGTCCAACTTTCACATCCATACATGACCACTGGAAAAACCATAGCCTGGACTAGACAGACCTTTGTTGGCACAGTAATGTCTCTGCTTTTGAATATGCTATCCAGGTTGGTCATAACTTTCCTTCTAAGGAGTAAGCGTCTTTTAATTTCATGGCTGCAATCACTATCGCAGTGATTTTGGAACCCAAAAAAATAAAGTCTGACACTGTTTCCATTGTTTCCCCATCTATTTCCCATGAAGTGATGGGACCAGATGCCATGATCTTCGTTTTCTGAATGTTGAGCTTTCAGCCAACTTTTTCACTCTCCTCTTTCATTTTCATCAAGAGGCTTTTGAGTTCCTCTTCACTTTCTGCCATAAGGGTGGTGTCATCTGCATATCTGAGGTGATTTATATTTCTCCCGGCAATCTTGATTCCAGCTTGTGCTTCTTCCAGCCCAGTAATTTAATTCAATTCTGACACTAACTGCCTGGAGTCAGTGGAGCCCTTCAGGTATCAAATAACCTGCCAATAACAGGTCCCCAGGATACTGACACTTTTATCAGCCTTGGTTACAAAGTCAAGGGTTCCCATAACTGCCTACCCTTGTTCCTGGTTCAAAAATTTGCTGGAATGACCCACAAAACTGAGGGAAACATTTATGTTTATTTACTAGTTTGTTATAATCGATATTCTAAGGGGTACAGGTGAACAGCCAGATGAAGAACTACATATGGTTAAGTCAGGAAGGATTCCAAGCACACAAGCTTCTTTCCCTGTGGAGCTGGGCCACATTGGCCTCCCAGCATGGAGACATGTTCACTAATCTAGACGCTCACCCAATTCTGTAGTTAAGGAATTTTTATGCAGGCTTCATCACACAGACGTGATAGATTATTAACTCAGTCTTCAGCCCCTCTCCCCGCCCCCCAGAAGATGAGGGATAAGGTTGAAAGTTCCAAACTTCTATTCATGGCATTGTCTTTCTAGTGAACAACTCACATCCTGGAACTCTCCAGGAATCCACCAAGAGTCACCTCATTAAAACAAAGGACACTCCTATCATCCAGGAAATTCCAAGGGGTTTAGGAGTGCTATGTAAGATGCTTCTATCTGCCCCACCTTTCAGGAAGTTATAAGAGTTTTAGGAACCTGGGGAAGGGACCAAAAATATATTTCTTCTTAAATTATAGTGATATATCAGGATATTTTACTTAAAATTCACAAGTCCATCCCCTTTTCATGATGCATCTTTTTCTATAGTCACAATAAAATTATTTCAAATAAAAAGCAGTCAATTCACTTATATTAGAAGACTAAAAAGAGTATACACTTAAAGAAAAAAATTTTTAGGGAAAACTGCCCTTCTCTGGAGAAGGCAATGGCACCCCACTTCAGTACTCCTGCCTGGAAAATCCCATGGATGGAGGAGCCTGGAAGGCTGCAGTCCATGGGGTTCTCATGAATGGAAGATATTGTCAGAACTGGCACTATTTCTCTGGATTCCTGATTCATACTCCTTTACTCTTTCCCTCTGCTGCTAGACAGTTGTTTTCACCAATATCATTATTTTCATTGTCCCTTTTTTGTTACATTCAGAGAAAGATAATCTTTTAGAATAATAATGGCAAGAAGACCCTCCTTAAAACAACTATACTTCCACTTAGAACGAAAACAAATTTCACGTAACTCATACATGAGTCAGAAGACAGGTGGAATTCAGATGATAAGACAGCAAACCAAGCAAGATGAGAGCCTGTATAAATTCTATGAGTTGTATTTTTGAATCTGTGATCATAAATTACTTCAATGATTTTCAACTTGCACCAAAAGGGCAAATATGAAGTAACTGTTGCATGAATCAGCCAGTGTTTGATATTTCTTACCAAGAAACGATTGTTAAATTTAGCAGACAAAATAACAAAATCCCTAAGACCATAACTAATCATCACTTAGTGTAAGCCACTACAGAGAGACATTTATAATTTTTCTTTTCTTACTAAATAGTTACATAGTTATCCATCCCTGTACTTCAGAAGGCTCAGTGGTATGAGTGCGTAAGCACCAATATCAGTGGGAATAAAGGATCATATTTATTCACTCAGTTCTTACTACATCTCAGGAATTGTGTGAGGATTTTCTGAACATTGCCTCCTGTCTCACAGCAGTGTAAGGTAGAAATTATTTCAGTCCTCTCTACAGATGAGTAAATGGAGAGGGATGTGTGAAGTAACCTGTCAGCAGCAGGATTAAAACTTACATCTGTTTGATTCTAGAGCCAATGTTCTCTTCACCAGGAGACACCACCTTACCTGACAACATTCTCATGACACACAGAAAGGAGATGCTGCTTGTAAAAGTCTAGAACACAACTGAATACTTCCACGCTCCAATTCAGTCTCACCTTCTCCACAGACAATCATTTTATTATTTGCCAGTAACACAGTGAATACCTCATGCCTTCAGAATCTGCTCCAAAAGAAACACTGTCTTTACTTTTAAAACATTTAATTAAAATCATGACCATCACTGACCCTTAAATAATGTAATCTGATAAATATAATCACACTCCCATTGGCCCCTGGTCAACAGGCTTTTGGTACTTTGCTCCTTTTCCTAAGGGTTCATCTGACAGTTTCCAGATTCTTTGATCAATCATAACACTTATTTTGCTATAATCCCTTTTTTCTTTTCCTCCACCACTCTAAGCTGGACAACCCATCATGAGTCAAACCTCCAATTTATTCCAGTCTATCCTCAAAAGAGTCATGTCTGTTACTATTGTAATGAGCATCTGTCATTATATTTACCTAGCCACCACTAAACTCAACATAAAACTCCCTAGCTACTTCAGGTTGCCTAGACATCCGTCACATGAATGGAAATGTCCCCATTAGTCCTCCCAATCTAATTCCTCAGACTCAACCCAATCAATGACAATTTTAAAAATATTTGAGTCATCTTAATGTGTCAATGCATCTTATGTATCTTATACATAGGACACCTCACTGATTTTTTGGCACTATGGTGGCCAGTCAGGGGATGGAAGGAATCAGTGAAATCCCTGTCACATACTTCTGATTTAAATGTCATTGAGTAATCTATAGTAGGACATTATTTGGGAATGTAAAAATCCAGATGATGGACATTTTGTTGGAAGTTTCATGAACTGTTATTTAAAAAGCCAATCACCACGGCCACCATCAAAAAGTCTACAAAAAATAAATGCTGGAGAGAGTGCAGAGACAAAGGAATCCTCCCACATTGTTGGTGGGAACATAAATTGGTGCAATCACAGTAGGAAAACAGTATGGAGTTTCCTTAAAAAAATAAAAATAGAGCTACCACAGGATACCACAATCTCAAAACTGGACGTGTATCTGGAAAAAAAGAAAATGAATTTGACAAGATACACACAACCAAATGTTCAAAGAAGCATTATTTACAATAGTCAAGATATGAAAGCGATCTAAGTGTCCATCAACAGATGAACGAAGAAGAAACTATATGTATATATATACACATACATATANAGATACACACAACCAAATGTTCAAAGAAGCATTATTTACAATAGTCAAGATATGAAAGCGATCTAAGTGTCCATCAACAGATGAATGAAGAAGAAACTGTATGTATATATATACACATACATATATGCAGTTATAATGAAATATATATATATACACACATAAATGTATGTATGAAATGGATTACTACTCAGTCATATAAAAGAATGGAAAAATGCCATTTTGCAGCAACATGGGTGGGCCTAGGGGTTATCATAGTGAGCGAAGTAAGTCAGACAAAGACAAATATTGTATAATATCACTTCTATGTGGAGCTTTAAAAAATAATACAAATGAACATATTTACAAAACAGAAGCAGACTCATAGACATGGGGGAAAACAACTTACGGATACCAAAGGGGAAAAGCACGGGGAGGATAAATTAGGAATATGGGATTAACAGATACACACCACTATATATAAAATACATAAACAACCAGATTTGTTGTATAGCACAGGGACCTATATTTTAAAAAGCTCAATCATCCAAATTTGAAATGAAAATGTATTTGCATCTGAATGATTCTAAGCCATCAAATTCACAGTATTATTAATTTGAAGTGAGACTCTTGGGCAAGGGCCATCCTCCCATTTTTGGTTAATTACTTCTAATTTTTAAAGACATCCCAGCCCATATTACAAAGGTTTTAAAACATTTTTTCATTGTCTATTTCTAATTGATATACTTTATTTGCATCTGAATGATTCTAAGCCATCAAATTCACAGTATTATTAATTTGAAGTGAGACTCTTGGGCAAGGGCCATCCTCCCATTTTTGGTTAATTACTTCTAATTTTTAAAGACATCCCAGCCCATATTACAAAGGTTTTAAAACATTTTTTCATTGTCTATTTCTAATTGATATACTGATAGCATGACCACGAAAACAAAATTTATTTCTCTTTAATTAAAATTAAAACTCACTTGCAATTTACAAAGGATTAGTGGAGAGTTATAGGCATAAGGACCTATGTGTTTCATCTTTTGTTCCACAGCCCTCTCAGTAATCACTTACATCCATCAAAAGTAATATACAAAGTCTGCTATAACATCCACACTGATTCAGTTAACGCCTCTCTGTGCTCCTAATCACTGAACAATAGAACAGAACTGATAATTGCAATATTAGCTGCATAACAACAATAATAGCCGTGACAAAAATGGTTATAGCCACGATAACAAAGCAGCTACTATTTGCTGGGCACTTACTCTAGCTAAGTGCTGCACTGCTAAGCATTCACTTTATCTGAGTGACAGGCATGAACTCACACTTCATCTCTTCAAAGAAGAGAAAGTTGAGGTTTATGGAGGTGAAATATCTTGTCCAGTGTTAAACAGCTAGGAACTTGAAGATCCTGAATACTAATCTAGCGGTCCATGATTTTTAACCTGGATACCACACTACATAGGACGAAAATAAAGTTGCTGTCGCACTGTCATATGGAGACATACCTCAGCAGGTCATCTGGACAGCAGAGATGAAATCACTCTTCTTTTCACCTCTTTTCACACCATTTCTCTCTCTCTCTCTTTTTTTTTTTTCCTTCATGAATACTAATCTAGCGGTCCATGATTTTTAACCTGGATACCACACTACATAGGACGAAAATAAAGTTGCTGTCGCACTGTCATATGGAGACATACCTCAGCAGGTCATCTGGACAGCAGAGATGAAATCACTCTTCTTTTCACCTCTTTTCACACCATTTCTCTCTCTCTCTCTTTTTTTTTTTTCCTTCAGATTAAAATGGCTAGACCAGAATTTTGGGTATAATCAGAGAATGTTGAACAGACCACAGAACCTATAAACTGGCCCACTGTCTCTGTACCTTACTATACTAATTTAACCAGCCACAAATAATTCTGAAAGGACCTAAAAAAAAAAACCTCATGTACTTTTTAACACTTCCTTTATTCAGATTCTTAAGTGGAATGGATATTTAATATCAATAATGCAGATAATTTACTTTCTAATTTCTACCTAGCTTTGATATATATTTAATAAGTATTACCAGCTTATCTTTTGAAGAAGGTGAAAAAAGCAGTACTTAAGATTAAGCTAAGGTCCACCTTTGAAGGAGTTGGTCTTTAATGTTTCAAACATGAGGAAGAGAATTTTCAATGAGCAATTTCTGTTTCCTGTTTATGATTGTCTGATAATCTTTTTCTAATTTCTACCTAGCTTTGATATATATTTAATAAGTATTACCAGCTTATCTTTTGAAGAAGGTGAAAAAAGCAGTACTTAAGATTAAGCTAAGGTCCACCTTTGAAGGAGTTGGTCTTTAATGTTTAAAACATGAGGAAGAGAATTTTCAATGAACAATTTCTGTTTCCTGTTTATGATTGTCTGATAATCTCCTGTTCATCACATGGTATTCAAATAGCCAATCAAATTTTACCATTTAAAAATGAAATTAAAAAATATACATAATTAGCATTTTAAGGGGAATGATATATATCTACTTATTTCTCTGAACTAAATTGAGTTTCTTAAAATGGGAACTTGATTTTCAAAGTCAATGCTGTCTTAAGAAAGACTCAGATTATGTTAATAAAGACCAAAGCAAACATGCATTTTACTTTGAGAAAACAGAAAAGCAAGGTAAAAAGGATTCTTTGTGTGAAGTGGAAACAAAAGTTTTTGCAAGTCATTTCAAAAATATTCTCCTTCATGAGCAATAAAGGATATGAGACGGATGGCGGTTCAGATTACCACTAGATGTATCAAATGCATACCACCAGATGGCATCTAAAATCAGATAGCATATTCGGAGATGATGAGTTAATGACATTTGTGAAATGGAATCAAATTCATGAATTCCAAATAGATTTTTAATATTAAAATATCCGACACTAATCGTAAAATCCAAACAACCCAAAAGTGTAGTCTGGAATACAACCAAAACATATGAATCTGAAAAGAAAGTCACTGTAAATAAAATGGTGACCTTGATATATCTTTTAAAATAAATCAAAACAAATGGTGCTGTAGGAGAAAAAGAAAATTTTGGTTAGTAAGTTTATGTTTCCTTCATTATTACCTACAAACTTTCTTTCCACGAATCCTAATTTTACTCTATCAGAGGACTTTGTTTATTGCAAATGTAAGAAAGACAGTTTAGAGCAGAGAGCAGTAAGAGAAATATTAAGAAAATCTTATTAAAAAAATGTTTTCCTTTCACCTTCATATATGATTCTCATGAACTTGATGCTTAAAAACTTGGTTTCCAAACCTTAAATACCTTCAGGAACAGAATGAAACAATGCTGCTATGTCTGAAACTGCCTGGTACCTAGACCACAATGTCAAATATGAACAGAAATTAATGACAGAGGGGCATATCATACACCAAACTGGAGTCAAAACCTAACCATGTGATAACGGGAGCTGAATCTTATTCAGAATACAAAAATACAACATTGTTTCATAGAAACCTCTGAAATAGACTTGATTATCCCTTGGATGTGGGGTGTGTTGCTTGCTTTTTTCTATCATCACAAAAGCAGTAAAATCCTACTTTAAAAAATACATTTAACTAGAAAAGTCATTTTCATATGATAAAAGCAACATAAAGTTGTTAACTGCTGTTAACAGTTAGCAATTTATTCTTGGACTGGATCTTTGTATTGATATACATACGTCAATGTGTGGACGTGTGTGTGTGTATCAGTTTCCTTGGTGGCTCAGTAGTAAAGAACCTACCTGCCAAGGCAGGAGATGCAAGTTTGATCCTTGAGTCAGGAAGATCCCCTGGAGAAGGAAACGGCAACCCACTCTAGTATTCGTGTCTGGGAAATTCCATGGACAGAGGAGCCCAGTGGGCTATAGTCCATGGGGTGGCAAACAGTTGAACACAACTTAGCTGCTTAACAACAACAAAAACGGACCTACATACACCATCTAGGCTTCAATATGGGGAATGAACACTGGACTTTTCTGAGTTTTCCTTTTTCTCCTTACTCAACAGCTGAATTAGGTCTCAAAACTGTCTGTGGACTCTGCACCTCTGACTTCAGGAGGTGATGCTCACGCCATGATGCTGGTGGAGAGCCTGACACAGAAGGAAAAGCTATCTGCACCCAAGACAGAAGCCACGCCTGCACTGGACTACCTAACGGGCTGCTCTCAGGGAATCTGCTTTAACATTAGCGAGGTGTGTACATGAAAATACCTAATTTATATTTTAAAGAACACATTTTATATATGAAGATAGTCATTTTAAATGATGGTAAAGCAGTTGTCTCAAAACTGAATATTTTTATCATATTAATCTACTAATTAAACCAGATTCTTCTATAAAAAGCTACTTATGACCAGTTCATGTATTTATCCAGTATCTTCAGCAAAAACCTTCCACTTCAGCCAGGAGAAAAGAACAGAGTAAAAAGAAAACTGCTATTTAAATGATGTTACTGACAACACAGAAACATATGCATAAATACACATATGCATAAATACACATATATTCTGCTTAAAAGGTTCCTGTGCATTTCCATTATACACAATTTACTATGTGCAAATCAGCACTGTATTTACATTAAAATCAGTGTGAAACAGAAGAATATTCACAGAACCATAACATAAAATCCATGGTCTCAGATTTAATAGGATAATAACCTAAAACAACAACAAAAAATTCAGTACAACATACTGTTGACCCTTGAACAACACAGGTTTGAACCTTGAGGATTCTTTCTTTTTCAATAGGAAACAGTACAGTACTGGAGGTTCGTTATCCAAGTCTATGGCCCAAACAGTAATGCTGAAGAAGCTGAAGTTGAACAGTTCTATGAAGACCTACAAGACCTTTCAGAACTAACACCCAAAAAAGATGTCCTTTTCATGATAGGGGACTGGAATGCAAAAGTAGGAAGTCAAGAAACACCTGGAGTTAACAGGCAAATTTGGCCTTGGAATCCAGAATGAAGCAGGGCAAAGACTAATAGAGTTTTGCCAGGAAAATGCACTGGTCATAGCAAATACCCTCTTCCAACAACACAAGAGAAGACTCTACACATGGACATCACCAGACGGTCAACACTGTAATCAGACTGACTATATTCTTTGCAGCCAAAGATGGAGAAGCTCTATACAGTCAACAAAAACAAGAACAGGAGCTGACTGTGGCTCAGATCATGAACTCCTTATTACCAAATTCAGACTTAAATTGAAGAAAGTAGGGAAAACCGCTAGACCATTCAGGTATGACCTAAATCAAATCCCTTATGATTATACAGTGGAAGTGAGAAATAGATTTAAGGGCCTAGATCTGATAGA
>SJYX01003586.1:332005-365444 GCA_006410675.1 Oreotragus oreotragus | reverse complement strand
GTACATCATGAGAAATGCTAGACTGGAAGAAACACAGCTGGAATCAAGATTGCCGGAAGAAATATCAGATATGCAGATGACACCACGCTTATGGCAGAAAGTGAAGAGGAACTAAAAAGCCTCTTGATGAAAGTGAAAGTGGAAAGTGAAAAGGATGCCCTAAAGCTCAACATTCAGGAAACGAAGATCATGGCATTCGGTCCCATCACTTCACGGGAAATAGATGGGGAAACAGTGGAAACAGTGTCAGAATTTATCTTTTGGGGCTCCAAAATCACTGCAGGTGGTGATTGCAGCCATGAAATTAAAAGACGCTTACTCCTTGGAAGAAAAGTTATGACCAACCTAGATTGCATATTCAAAAGCAGAGACATTACTTTGCCGACTAAGATCCGTCTAGTCAAGGCTACGGTTTTTCCTGTGGTCATGTATGGAAGTGAAAGTTGGACTGTGAAGAAGGCTGAGTGCCGAAGAACTGATATTTTTGAATTGGTGTTGGAGAAGACTCTTGAGAGTCCCTTGGACTGCAAGGAGATCCAACCAGTCCATTCTGAAGGAGATCAGCCCTGGTGTTCATTGGAAGGACTGATGCTAAAGCTGAAACTCAAGTACTTTGGCCACCTCATGCGAAGAGTTGACTCATTAGAAAAGACTCTGATGCTGGGAGGGATTGGGGGCAGGAGGAGAAGGGGACGACAGAGGATGAGATGGCCGGATGGCATCACTGACTAGATGGACATGAGTCTGAGTGAACTCTGGGAGTTGGTGATGGACAGGGAGGCCTGGCGTGCTGCAATTCATGGGGTCGCAAAGAGTCGGACCCGACTGAGTAACTGAACCGAACTGGAGGTTCGTTGACTTTGTGGGTGCAAAACATCATGTACGTTGGGGGCCAACTATAAGTTATATGTGCATTTTCAACTCTATAAAGGATCAGCAGCCTTCAACCCCTAGTTAAACAAGGGTCAGCTCTAGTTAAATGCCACACTATATGGTTACTCCCAAGTTTAATCATTTCATGAACCTGTAAATTTAATTTCTAACCCCAAATAAAATAGGAATAGACACTATCAAACTGCCTGGTTCAGATGTAGGACTTTCTAGATCAATAACCTTAGATACAATAGTCAAGTTCACTGAGATCCAGTTTCCTCATTGTAAAATTGAGCTGATCACAGCACTTCCTTCATAGGATTGTGTGAAAACTCAGAGTTAAAAAGTACAGTGTTTATAATAGTGAGTGGCAAAAAACAAGAACCTAACAAATGTCAGCCTCATAGTAAAAAATAACTCATTAACTTCCTACCCCAATGGAATATATAAAAAACAATTACTACATATCATCACCATAGTTTCAAGTACAAAATAAAAGCATTCTCACTAAAATGAAAAAAGACAATTTCACTCTGGACCAGAGAAAACTTCGTTATAGCCCAGTACAAGTCTGTGGCCAGTATGTGGAAATGTCCCGTAAGAGCCTGTAAACATTACTGGATCACAAGAAAATAAAATCATTGGAATCTAAAATTAACAGGGATACTTCAACGAGAAAATGGAATGTGAGATAAGCTGGAAACACGAATATAATCTGCATTTCCTGTAGACACAAGGAAGTATGTCTAGTTTTCTTTCAAAGTATCCAAATTGCTCTTTCCTTCCCTGGAAGTCTTTCAGTTTTGTTTGAAACATTACTTCTCACAGACTCAAATAATTAAGAAAACAAACTTATGGTTACCAAAGGGGATGTGGGGGAAGAGGGACAGTTAGAGAGTTTGGTGCTGACATGTACACACTGTTACATTTAAAATGGATAACCAACAAGGACCTATTGTATAGCACAGGGATTTCTGCTCAGTACTACGTAACAACCTAAATGGGAAAAGAAATTGAAAAAGAATAGATGCATGTATATGTATCACTGAATCACTTTGCTGTACACCTGAAAGAAACACAACATTGTTAATCAAATATACTCCCATATAAAATCAAAAGTTAAAAAAATTTAAAAATATTAAAAAAACTCACTACTTTGCTTAAAGTCACTGTAGTATTCATAATAATATATCTCAACCTTCTCCAAAACCATCAGAGTATTATCACTGCAAGTGATCACTGCCAGATTTTAAGCCCAATAGCTTGGGGATTTTTATCTTCCTATGGAAACAACTACAGGCACTGCCTTAACAAACAGTCCTTACACAAGTTACACAAGTCCTTACACAAGTTATTTGTGAAATGTACTGACTCATGGCAAACTGAAAACGAACAGGGTGCACTGTGTCTTAAAGAAAAGTATCTCTACATGTAACCATGCTGCAATTGTAATAACTGTCAAATGCTTCTTCTGGATGGTGTTATATGTCTACTGACGTTAACAGATTATTACTGACTTGTATACTGCACACAAATGCTGAATTTCTAAGGCTCAACTATTCTTAATATAATACTCTGGTGGCTCAGATGGTAAATAATTCTATATTCATTACCACACTATTCATTTATAGATGCTTTTGATTCCAGTTTTCCTTCATTTTTGTTTGAAAACAGACCCGGCAGTAACTTTCTACAGTCAGCTCTCAAAGAGCTTGTAAAGATAAGCACTACGAAATTTTTGACTGGGAAAAACTATATATACACTGTGCCCCAACCATACTAAGCACTATTGTTTGGTCTTGACCCTTACGTTATTTTAATTTTTAATTTGAAATATAATAAATTATAATTGAGTCAAAATAATGTACTCCTCCTATTTTTTGAGAACCTTGAACAGCAAGCTTAGAATTAGTATGTTTTCTGCAGTAATGAGCAAGGACGAAGTCCAATCAAATGAACTGAAATGCTTCATTTTTTTTCAACTTAATACAGAGGTAGAATATAGTGTAATAGCTTGGCATGAGTCACGTTGGTAGACGCTTGCGCATAACAAGGTCTTCAGCTTACTAGCCGTGAGACTTCCAGTCAATACTTAAATCAGTGGTTCCCACAGAGGGGTCCCAGATCAAGGAGGTCATCATGATCTGGGAACCTGTTAGATATTCAAAGTATTAGGCCCTAATCCAGAACTGGCTTCCCAGGAGTTTCAGTGGTACAGAATCTGCCTGCCACTGCAAGAGATGCAGGTTCAATCCCTGGGTTGGGAAGATCCCTCGGAGGAGGGAATGGCAACCCACTCCAGTTTTCTTGCCTGGAGAATCCCATGGACAGAGGAGCCTGGAGGCTTAGAGCTCATGGGGGTCGCAAAAGTATGACACAACTTAGTGACTAAACAACAACTCCAGAAAGTCTGGAGGTGAGACTCAGCAATCTGTGTTCTATAAAGCCATCCAGGAGATTCTGATCCATGTTCAAGTTTAAGAAACTCAGATGTAAACTGACTCCGCTCTCTCATTTGTAAGATGGATTTCCTAAGACCAACCTTGCAAAACAACGGAGGAAAACAAACCAGGGAAAAGGACAGGCTCATGCAGTGACCATTTATCCCTTTAACATCATCTTAAAAAAAAAAAAAATGTCTTAAGTCAAGGGCCCAAATTAAGGGGAACACAAACATCAAAAAACTGGGGTGCTGCTGCCGCAAGCTGAGCCTGAAATGTGCTGACCTGCCAGCAGTGGGCTGGGTACCAAAACAGGCCTCTGGCTGCAGGGCAGGCCCTAAAGATTTGGCCACTGAAATCACAAGTGGGCAAAATGCCCCAGAAGTAATATTTTATCCTCATATAAACTAAGGCCACGTTGCGTTGATAGTGACAAATGATAGTATAAAGAGAATAAACACTGATCTTTTAGTTCTCAAAAGACACTGGATTCCTACCCGCTACTTCACTCTCCCCAGAGGAAAGGCATGGGGAATTCTCCTAATTGACGTCAGCTGCTGTAAGGGAAGGAATGCCATGACCTTAAACTTGGCCACTGGTTCATTCTCACATCCAGGAACAAAGCCAGAGGGTTCTCCTGGCAACTGCCTGACATGCTAAATGGCAGCCACAGCCACCGAGGGAATCCTTTGCTGCCCTAGGGACAAATCCCCCCCTGCAGGAAACAGACAGACCAGAGAGATTAGCAGTTTGCCCAGCTGATGCTGGCCGGTCCCCTCGGCCCAGAGCGCAGAAAATGAGTTCTAAATCATTTTCTTTCAAAGACCCAAGCTCCTGGTCTGCGTCTGCTTTATAAATGAGGGAAATGTTCTCTGCTAAGTCAAACAGAAAAACAGGAAAATATGAGAAGTGGAAGGCAAAATGTAATAAATTGGATTCCTGCATAAATCACCGTACCATATTCAAGAAGTCTTTAATGGATACTGATTAGGTACAAGTTGATTAACTTTTAAGATTTTAACATTAACATTTTAAGATCAATGTGAACTATCATTTTGGAAAGGCCCTGTAGTCAAAATCAGATCCAATTCTCCTAGCCTGCCGAAATCATTGCTGGGAAACCCTGATCAAGGATGAAAGGTTCTTGATCAACAACTCTCCCAAGAGTTCCTCCCCACTCACTCTACTCATCTCAGACTAGCCACAGACTTGACTGTGTAACTCCCCTACTCCAAGACCCTCTTCACTCCCCAGTGCCTGAAGAACAGTAACCAGATGTTTGAGTGCTGCTCACAAGAGATTGATATCTGACCCTGACCGGCCAATTTCAGCTTCACCCCCCCACCCTGACCCCTCACACCCTTCTGAGACCTCGTCTACCCACAGCAAACCTCCACGATCATGCCTTCCCACTTTATGAAAAATATCAGTGTCTTCAATATGCTGTTTGTTGTGTCTGCTCAGAACAGACTTTGCTAGCTTTTTCACATAGTAAAATTTCACTTATCACACATGCTCCAGTTCAAACATCATGTCATCTGTCAAGACTTTCTTGGCTTCCCTGCAGTCCTTGTTCTGAGTTCCCATACTAGTTTATAGGCTCCTTAATTATAATCCTTAACAGGCTTTATAGAAACTATCTATTTATGTACCTAACTCCCCAGATAGACCCCTTGAGTCTTCTAGTCAAGGACTATGTACGCTTCTTGTGTTTCATCATTCACAGTTCCTAACCTTCTGGAAGAGTTCTCGGTCTATATTCAGGACAAATAGGGTCGAGGCTATTTAACAGTTTCAATAACTCAAAGGCATAATATAATCATCAATGGACTCTATCAGAGAAACCTCAGCCATTTTGAAGATAGGAAAACTTTTTGGTTTCAAGTTAGCTCTATCCAGTTGCATATTTCTAAATTTGTTTAAAAATATCTTGGTCATATTCTTTCATTTAATCAGTAGTTTGGTGTACATATATTTCAGCAAATACCTGCTTCAGTTTTCTTATATTCTGACCACTGGGAGAGCAGAGACCAGGTCTTACTCACCTGTGTATAACACACACAACCTGTACCAGGTAAATGTTTGATAAACTGAATTCCCAAATGGGTTGTATCTTAGTTTGGCTACTATTACAAAATAGTGACTGGGTGGCTGAAACGAAACACACTGATTTCTCACAGTTCTGGAGGCTGGACAGTCCAAGATCAAGGTGCTAGCATATTCAGTGTTTGGAAACGGTTTGCAGATGGCCACCTTTTTACTGCATCCCCACACGGAGGAAAGAGAGAGGGCTCTCATCTCATGCACGTCATCAGGGCACTAACACCATCATAAGGGTCCACCCCCAGAACTCATCTAAACACAATTACTTCCCAAAGATGCCACCTTCAAAAATATCACAAAGAGGATTAGGCTTCAACATATGATTATTGCGGGGACACAAACATTCAGCTCATAACAAACTGCCACACAGATATTTGGCCACATTTTTTAATGATCCATTTGTATGTTTGCAAGTGAACACAGAAAACTTCAACTCAATTAAAAAAAAAAAAAAAAAAGATTCAAAAAGAAGGAAAATACTTTCCTTCACAAAACTGCCTCCAATATAGAAACACAGACTTCAAATGAAATCTCTGAACTAGCCATCACCCCAATCAAGCAAGTTAGTTTAGAGAAAAGAGCAAAATGGGCCTCCTACCTCCCTTGCTTTGATTGGGGACCCATAACTAATCCTCATCTCTACTCCCAGGGCAATGGTTCTAGGCTTATCGAAATCTATGCTTCAGGAGCTTAAGGTACACAGAGCTTTATCTCTTTCCCCAGGGGACACATGGGAGGAGCCAAGTTGGGACTAGGCAGTTTCCTGGTCTTTCTCCAAAATCAAAAGTACAGAATTTTAAAGGAAAAAAATCCTAGATGAACATAAACATCTTTTTACCACTTTAAAAACAATTGAAGGGGAGGGAATAAGGGAAGTTGGACAGCTTTGTAAATTTAAACATGAAAAAAAAACTGCTAAAGGAATGAAATAGTGTCCAGATTTCAAATTAAGAGGACACTAATATCTGGATTTTTCTTTAAGTGGGAGCAAACCATGCATGGATGTTAGCACAACTCCTCTTTAAACATCTAAGAGTGAAAGGTTTTTTATTAATAAAAACTAAGAGGAAAGAAAAGAAGAAGGGAAGCTGGGGAGTGGATTTTGTGCATGATTATAAAACATTTGCCATTTGTTTGGTTTTGTGATGTTACATACCTGCTCCAGTTCAAGCTGAATTCCAAACAAGAAAGTTACTGGTCAGTTCCTACCCACACCACTCACCTTACATTTTAGGAATCTGACATACGTGAGAGACTGTTTCCAATACCACTTGAAACCCACCACATGGTCAGGCTTCAGGCTTTTTCTCCCTATATTAGAAGTCCTGGCTTCTCTGCTAAGGCCTTGATTCTTTCCCTTTCATCTTTTTTCACAGATTCTCATTTATAAACTCTAATACTTTCTTTTCTCTCCCCCTCCTCTTCTACTTCTTCCTCTTCTACTTTCTCCTCTGAATTGTTTCTTAAGGTCTCCATTTTACTCAAGTGTGGAATTCTGAACTACATAAAGAATTCACTACCCTGAAGATTCGGAAGGATAGACTATGCCTTTTGCTGCATAACCTAGCGTCAGTAAAATATAACTTTATTGATTCAATCATTCAAATAATAAACATTCTAAAAATAAAAATTTAGCTGCATGTTCAGCTGTCCAGATGAAATAAGATCTCAGAATAAAATCATATATCATAAAATGTTACAAATAAATTCTAAGAAGTATCTTGAAAATACAAAGGTACAGTAAGTTTCTCCAATCAGTATACCCTGATTTTATTTTGCGGTCCTCTGTGTTTCAGCTTGCAAGCTCATGGGTGGGAATGCAAAACTATGAATTTAGCTTTCTGGTAAATTACATGCAAAAGAAGTTTTTTTTGCCCCCTTTTAATGGAAATATTAAAATAAATTACCCCTACTACTTTTATTCCATATCTTTATAGAAAAGGAGGGAAGATATCACTCCAATGGAATCTTCTACCTTAGAATCATGCTTTCATCAAGAAATAAAACACTTCTCTAGTGAAAGGGTTTTTCCTGTTTGGGTTATATTTCACTAGTGATACATATTTTGTGATGTCTCCATAGCTACTTCTGTCACTATTTAAAAGACTTTGTATTTTTTCTCCCCCAGGGAAAGTTATACATCATTGAGTCCTGATTTCTAAAGTCTCTTCATATGTATGTTCTGAAATTTGCCAAAGTGACAGCTGCTATCTCTCTAGAAAGAATGACGCCCAACCTCTACTGAGCATGAGGGCAGTTAGTCAACAGACCCCAAAAAGGTTCAGGGATAAAACATCACGAATTTAACTTTTACAGAATGCTATATGTTCTCTTAAGACAGAGCCTCATCAAATAGATGAGCTGAGTGCATCCAAGAAAATATATTCCCTTAAATGCTTATTTCACATGTTTTCTTTTAGTTATAATTATCACTTTCATTAACATCTACTGGCTCATTAGTGAGTCTAATATGAATTCTTCATTGGAAATCACACATTATCATGTGAAATGGAGAAAAAAATCATATTATAACATATACTATTTATCATATTATATCATAAAATATTAAGCCATTCATTCTTACCAAAACCAAATAATCCAAATGATACAGAGATCATTTAAAGCTACTATTCTGCCATCCATTTACTGGTGGAATATACAGTCAGTTTTTTAAGGTAGCTTCTTTGCTGATGGATTCCATGCTACTATTTAGATGTTAAAATTTTCTCATATTTTAGTATCCAAGAAAGTAAAGCATACATTTGTTTTGTTCTTATATGTCCACAGTGTCTGTAAGTCAAAGATAGTAAGTCATGACTGTATTTTTAACACATGGAAAATGGGGATCATTGTCATGTACACAAGGTAAGTACATAGCTTGATTTATTCACCACTGGTCCAACACTGACTTACCACTGGAGTCAATTTCTCCCGCTACCAGGCCCCAAACACATTCATTATTTTTTTGAATTACAAATAAGAGAAATATTATAGCTAACCCAAAACATAACGTATATGTCAATTTCTTTGGAATAGGAATATTCAGAGGTATTATGATCAAAGAAGGTCTAGTCTGATATTCAAGAGAGCTTATCTTGCTCCAACCAGTCACCTTCAAAAATATATTTCAAAGCCAATAATATTAAGAGTATATGAAGGTTTGGAAGAAAGAAGCAATCAGTAGTATATATGAAGTATTTCAAAAATCCTTTTTATTTATAAAAGGATAAAATCCTATGTTTAATTTTTTCCCTTTGCCAGAATGATAATAATTAAGGAGAAAATACATGCTTTTAAGCTTCTCTAAAAACGAATACCTGAAAATTTAGCAAACTTCACCAAGTATAGCTGAAAAGTCTCTACTAACTGACCTTCTATAGCATACTACACTTTTTGACAAGATTTAATTTTTATGGTCTAAGAGAAGTTCCATTTATGCAAAGTATGAATCACTCTTAAGGAGTAAAAGAACAAAAACATTCAAAAAACAGACGTATTTTTGAGGCACACAATGCTGTAGGAAGGAGAGAAATTTGGTCTTCTTCCTGAAGTTCAGTGGTTCTCAAACTTTAATGTGCATCAGGGTCACCTATATGACTTGATGAAACAGGCTGTTAGGTTTCACCCTAAAAATCTGGAGCAGTATGGTTCTGGGGTGGGGGCTGAGATGGTATGTTTAATATGTCTCCAGGTGACGACGACAGTGATGCTGGTCTAAGACTAGCTACTGCTCTAACTTAGTCACGTAACCACTGTGGAAATATTCCTATGCTTTGTCTGATCTTTCCCAGTGAATACCTTGGATTCTTCACGACAGCTAGTGTTCTACTGACAAAATATCACTTAGTTAAGGTTTTACTTCAGAACATCTCCATCACCTCTAAGCTGTACACTACTCTATAAAGCATCACATCATATGGTTATTTAATACACGAAAATAAAAACATTTTACATATGTATAAAGTCTTTAGTTCCTAATGTACAGATCTGGCGGTAAACGAGCAAGATGATGAAGGTCTTTGAAGACTCAGTGGTATCTAGGACATTTGATTTGAAGTTATAAACAGCAAGGATGGGTTCCAAGTGGACTGTCCTCAGGCCTTACCTGTGACTGGAGCATCAATATCCAGCAAGTTTTTTTCCTGTCGAAGAATCGAAGCCCCCTCTGTTATTATTCTCAATGCGACAGTCTCTTCGAGCCTGCCCTCCTTCATGAGATGTGCCTTTAAGATATCCACACGAGGTTTCCCATCGTTATCAAACACTTCTTTTGCCGTAAGCCGGTGACTTGGAGGAAATGGGACAGCTGAAAGAGAAGAAATCAAAGGATCACATTAATTGAAATTCAACAACGGAAGATGCAATAATAACTGCCAAATATCTATCCCTATCACTCACCACCTATTGGAACATTTTTAAAGTTCATATCAAAATATGATCCAGGGCTATCAAGAACTAAAGACTGCCTTCCTCAATTCAAGATGTAATATGACTGCTGAAAGGAAATGTATAGTTCTTATTCATCCAGTACCTGTCTCATTCATCTAAAAGCTACTGATTGAGTGAATAACAGAAACAAGAGCTATTTGTTTGTTAGGCGAAACAGCAGAAGAAAAGCAAAAGAAAAGACTTACTATCCATCCATCCATTCAATTTTGACTCAGGTAAAGATGTTTCTCCACTAAAAAGCAGGCTCCTCCACTGGGATAAGAGGAATGAGAAACAGCCTGCCAGACCAGATTTCCAACCAGTGGGAGTCACATCCCTGAGTAAACTGACTGACTCACTGTTTAAGGAGAGAGCAAGAATCTGAGACTGAAAATGCAAAAACGCACCGAATACCAAACAGAAAATCAGGACTTGTATGTGCATGTATGAAAGAAAACTCTTGAATAGCAGGAGGACAGTATGACATCGAAAAGAGACACTGGCATTTAGGAACAGAGGCTGAACCCAGGTCTTCTGCATTGTAGGCAGACTCTTTACCATCTGAGCCTGCAGAGAAGCCCTGAGAAAGTGTTAGAGGCATAGTCCTCCAGGCTTTTCTGTCCATAGAATTCTCCAGGCAAGAATACTGGAGTGGGTGGCCATTCCCTTCTCCAGGCATCAAACCTGGGTCTTCCACGTTGACAGCAGATTCTTTACCGTCTGAGCCACCAGGGAAGCCACATGATGTAATGTCAGATCCCACTTATTGCTCAGACTTAGAGCCAAACATACTCTCTTCCAACCATGCACCTGACTTTTTAACAGTAAGACAGTCTCTTGCAGCTACTGTCATTCTTCACATCTCTGAATACATTCATTCACTCATTCAGCCAGAGGATAGTCAGTAAATTCTTACAGTGTGCCAGGACATCCAGAGGTCCATGGTCAGAGATCATTATTATAAAGGTTAATAAATGGCAAGTAAGTCCTTCAGTGGGGGAAACTCATTATTTCTTTATTTTACACAAGGGTTCATTTACAGGATAACTCAGACCTATCAGAAACATCTAGAAGAAGCACCAACACTGTTTCATATTAACTTTCACCTGCCATGTGCAATATGCCGTATGCATAAGAACTCCACATGAAGCTCCTCTCTTAATGTTATGGATTAAACGTAGGCCACTTAGCTCCTAAGAGTGTCTCGCAAAGAAGCAAGGTTTATAGTAGACCTATGCCAGGACATTGTGTGCAATCTAACAGCGCAGATTTGTATCCAAGAGAAATTACAACTGCTGGAGAGAGAAGAAAAGTCAGGAAATGAACGTGTACCAATGGCTGCAAGCTTGGTTTTCCTAACAATCCAAGCATATCTACTGAACTATGCCACCAAGGTGAAGTGGCAGCAGCATGTGCAGGGCTTGCATGGTCAGATGAACCCAGGTGCAAACCGTGGCGTGGAGCCCTCACCAGCTACATGACCCCGGGAAGCTAAACAAGCTCCTTTGGCTTCAGTGAAGTCATACCGACTCAGCGGACGTGAATTTGAGCAAACTCCGGGAGTTAGTGAAGGACAGGGAAGCCATGGAGCCACAAAAAGTTGGACACAACTTAGCAACTGAACAAAAACAACAACAACCTCACCTGTGAGCTGGGAATTGTATCTATCTGAGGCCTTTTATAATAACTAAAGTAAATAGCAACAGTAGTAGCTAACATTTATAGAGTGTTTTATTGTATGCCAGGCATTGTGTGGGTAATAAAGTCAGACACACCAATCAAGCTGTAAGATGAGTAAGGCATAAATACAAGTGTTTATATATAAACTTATTTGGTCTCTATAACATTACTCTGGGGGAGAAACTTGAGACAAAAATCTTAAGCACCTGGCCCAAGATAATCACCCAGTGATTTATATGTAGACCCACTGAGCGTAAACTCTGGCAGTCTGATGCCAGAATACTTGTGTTAACAGCTTCGCCACACTGCTTCCCAGAAAGTACTTAAGACAGTGCTTCATAATTAAAAAGTGAAGAGTAAACCTCTTTCTAGAATAGAAATTCCAATGAATCCTGAGACAGATTTCTTATAAAGACCACTTTCATTTTCAAACATTATTTGGAATACCTTATAGTAGAACAGGTATATAATACAAAAGCAAAAGGTGAAATAAAAGACAAAATGCACACAGAAAAGGAATCACAAATCTAGTACACTATTTGGCTGTGCTGTGAACAATGTCTACATAGTTCTGTGTGCTGTGCTTAGGTGCTCAGTCATGTCCGACTCTTTGCAGCCCCATGGACTGTAGCCCTCCAGGCTCCTCTGTCCATGCGGATTCCCCGGGCAAGAATAGTGGAGCCATGCCCTCCTCCAGGGCCCTCCTCCTCTTCTAGCCATAGTGCTGTGAAAACCAATATTGATATCCTTAAATACACCCTTTACTAAAATGTCTGCATTATTTTGGTAAGTGTGGTAAGTCCTGTTGGGTACAGAGTACAAACTATAATCAAAAGAGCGAAGGGCTTTCCCACTATATCTCTTAAGTTGTATGATTTTTTTCTCTAGGGTTTTGTTTTACACAGGTTTTGAATTTCTTTAATTTTTATTGTGTGTACTGAATACTGCATAGGTACTATTCTAATTGCTTGCTCTACCACAAATAAAAGACCTGTTAATCACATACCATAAAAAAAAAGCATAACATCAAGCATAGTATAAAAGAAAGTTCAAGATTTGAAAAGGAGAAAAAAGAAAAAATGAAGTCATTAGACTTCTGGCACTTGGGGAGTATTTTGTTCATTTTGTTTCTTTGCCCTCCCTTCTTTTCCTGTCTAACAAAACGTGCAAACAATTCAGTGGCCACATTTCTTCACCTGGGTCTTTATATTAGGTTTGAAATTAGAAAACACCTTACCTTGTAGCTACTCAAAATTCCCCAGAGGTATCATAGGGGTAGAAATGAGGAAACTTCAAAAGGACACTTGGGGTCGGACCATGAGTTGATCCCCTCCCCCCCCAGAGAGTTTCTAAGGACAACTGTCAAGGTTTAAGTGACTCTGCAAAACTGTCAGGTAAGAACCACAGGAACATGGAAGGGAAGGAGGCTGGTGTATTGTTAGGCACTGGGCCTCTGTCACACACGCTCTGTGCTATGTGCTCAGTTGCTCAGTCGTGTCTGACTCTTTGCAGCCCCGTGGACTGTAGGCCCCCAGGCTCCTCTGTCGACGGCATTCTTCGGGCAAGAATACTGGAGTGACTTGCCATTTCCTACTCCAGGGGTCTTCCCGACCCAGGGATCAACCCTGTATCTCTTGGGTCTCCTGCTTTGCAGGCAGATTCTTCACCATTAGCACCACCACATACTAGTGCCCTTATGAAACTTTAAAGGGACCAAAGGTTAAAAAGAGCTGAAGCATTTAAGACGGTGAGAGGCAATACGAGAGCACCCAGGCAGGGCATGACCTTCATGAATTAGACCTTCTCCAAGTCGCTAGACTCTCCCAAGGCCAAGATCACTGCAATAACAGATGCTCCCACCTTTCACTGCCTCTCTTACCTGCCAGTAACTGCTATTCCTAAGGTAATTGGCGAAGGTAAAGCCACCTGGAAATGGTTCCAAATAAACAGCAGTGAGAAATAAGAGGGAAAAGGCCAATCAGAGGTCTCTATTTCCAACCAAATGATATAAACACTGATTTGATGGGCTCCTTAACCAGTTAAACAGATGGCAAGGTCTGCAGGGAACCAAGATGTGGTCAGTCAGAGAGAAGTTTTCTAGGGCAAAACTAAGAGTGGGCTAATATTTGTGTATTTGTGCACCTTTTGGCTTCATAAAGAAAATATCAGCCATACAAAGGTCACATTTATTTGCTTTCTCTTCTCACCCAGTGTCCTACAAACAAACCTGTGCCAAATACTGAACAAAAACTTCACGGACCGAACAGTCCAATGTGCTTAGAAAACATTTCTTCCATTAACTCACTGTATTTTCTTTGGGCTCCAAAATCACTGCAGACAGTGGCTGCAGCCATGAAATTAAAAGACACTTGCTCCTTGGAAGGAAATCTATGACAAACCGAGACAGCATATTAAAAAGCAGAGATATCACTTTGCTGACAAAATCAGAGATAGCACTATATCCTTATAGTCAAAGCTACGGTGTTCCCCGTATTCGTGTATGGATGTGAGAGATGGACCATAAAGAAGGCTGAATGCCAAAGAATTGATGCTTTTGAACTGTCGTGCTGAAGGAAATTCTTGAGAGCCCCTTGGACAGCAAGGAGATCAAACCAGTAAATCTTAAACGAAATCAACCCTGAATATTCATTGGAAGGACTGATGCTGAAGTTGAAGCTCCAATACTTTGGCCATCTGATGTGGAGAGCCTGCTCGTTGGAAAATACTCTGATGCTGGGAAAGATCAAGGGCTGGGGGAGAAGGGGATGACAGAGAGTAAATGGCTGGATGGCGTCATTCAACCTTGATTCAATGGACCTGAGTTTGAGCAAGATCTGGTAGATGGTGAAGGACAGGGAAGCCTTTGCAGTCCACGGGGTTGCAAGGACTCAGACATGACTGGGAGACAGAACAACACCTGACACAACAAAATGGCATTACCCCTCCGCTCCTTCCCTTTGAGTATGACCACAAGCTGCTTTCAATGGTACATGAGCAGGCCGAGATTGGAAGATTTAAGTTTGCGCATGCTAATAAAAATTCTGAAATAACTGTTGATGTTTGGGTTGACTCCAAAACAATTTTCTTAAAATTGCCCGTTAAGAATATGGTGTCACCAAAGACTTCTTAGAAGCATCCTAAAAATAACCAGAAACCTTCTCAGCTTTTCCTCCGTCATAATTCCCACTCACTGTCTTTTTTGTTATTGTTGTCAAATAAAAGCAAAGTAGCTAAAATATGGGACATGTAAGTCCTTGCCTGATTCCTGCCACAAATTACAAAGTCTTTAAATGCAGACAACACGCTGGGCTAGGATGGTATTCCCATGTCACTGACTGTGGAAACCTGTCAAAGACTCACTTCCAACGGATAGGATACAATATTGTCTCTTTCCTATTAGTTGATGCCTCCAGAGTGTTCATCTATCTGATAGAGTACATGTGTTCGTGTGTGCTCTCAGACGTGCTCAACTCTTTGCAACCCCATGGACTGTAGCCTGCCAGGATCCTCTGTCAAAGGCAAGAACACTGGAGCGGGTTGCCACTTCCCAACCCAGGTATCAAACCCACATTTCCTGCACTGGCAGGCAGATTCCTTACCCCTAGTACCCCTTGCTATCTGATAGGGAGGAAGGTTAACAGTCTAGGAACCAAAGTCACATGCATCCAATATTGGCATCTATATAACTATTATTGAAAGTGAAAGTGAAGTCACTCAGTCATGTCCAACTCTGCGACCCCATGGACTGTAGCCCACCAGGCTCCTCCATCCATGGGATTCTCTAGGCAAGAATACTGGAGTGGGTTGCCATTTCCTTCTCCAGGGCATCTTCCTGACCCAGGGATTGAACTCAGGTCTCCTGCATTGCAGGGAGATGTTTTAACCTTGAAGGTCTTGTCAATTAGGCATTCACCAGTAGAGAAACTCATTCCAAGTCAAAAAAGCCTGTAGCCAGAGTATTCTTGGCCCTGGGTTCTGGCTGACTATGTGGTCCACACCTCAGAGTCAGGTGCCCCTGAGAGTTGGGCTAGAGGTCAGTTTTACACAACTATGAGGTTGCCTCAGTAGCCACAGGTGATCCGTATCGCACTGTGGTAGACCCAGGTACCTGACTTTCTGTTTCTCGACTCTGAGCCACTGTGACCACTACTGAAGGAATTCCTACAATTTGACAAGAAGTATTCATGAGTCACTGTCATGGTGACACCTCCCTTCACTGGAAGGAAAAGGAGGATACCTGCTGCCTGACCTCTTCCTGGACTAGCCTTACAAATGCTGACAAGAGAGAACCACAGGCATAAGAAAACATTGAACCAAGTGATTTTTCAAATCTTCGTTTGGCTTTAAAGGTTTTGTTTGTTTCCTCAAACAAAAATGACACCCAGAAATGTAAGGATATCCGAAGGAAACAAGAGCCTAAAGCAGATTGTTTGTTTCCCTTCTTCCTTATGATGGCTGTTAAAGTGTGCTCACAAAATCGTGGGGCTCTTTGGAGTAAAATGAGAAAACTCCCAATTTAGACCAACTGCTGACCCCCTCACAGTAAACAGGAAGGACATGAAGTCCAGCAGAGAGGAATAGTGAACTGTCCAAGGTCACAGGATTAGTCAGTGGCAAAACCAACACTACATTTAGGTCTCCTGGTCCAATACTTTACCCTCCAGATCTGTTCTGTCCAGTAAAGAATTTACTGGCCACATGATGGCCAAACACTGGGAGAGTAGTCAGTTCAAACCAAGCAGGACTATGAAGCTACAAGACACCCTGAATTTAGAACACTTGATACAAGGGGGAAAAGACTGTAAAATATCTCTTTTAACATTCCTATTCTAAATACATGCTTTAATAATAAGATCGATCTATTGGGCTACATAATAGGTCCTATTAAAATTATTTCAAACTCTTCCTCTTTTTAATTTCACTACTGCTGCTGGTGCTAAATAGCTTCAGCTGTGTCCAACTCTGTGCGACCCCGTGGGCGGCAGCCCACCAGGTTCCTCTGTCCCCGGGATTCTCCAGGCAGGAATACTGGAGTGGGTTGTCATTTCCTTCTCCAATGCATGCATGCATGCTAAGTCGCTTCAGTCATATCCGACTCTGTGTGACCCCGTGGACTGCAGCCCACCAGGCTCCTCTGTCCACAGGATTCTCTAAGCAAGAATACTGGAGTGGGTTGCCATTTCCTTCTCCAATTTCACTACTAGAATATTTAAATTGCATAAATGGTTTATATTCTATTATTATTGAACAGTGATGCAGCCTTCTGAACAGGGTGAGTGGTGGAAAGTATATTCTTCACTGTTTCTCCTCTTTTCACTTCATTTCCTGCAAAACTTCAAACCATCTCAAAAACAACTGCATGTTGGAATTGCTTTTAAAAATAAATGATGTCAGGCTCAGCCTCTAGAGCTTCTGATTTAACTTGTCTAGGGTAGGGTCAGGACAGTGGCAGGTTTTTAACACAAGCCCGGAAATAATTAATGTGAAGTCCAGGCGGAGATTCACTGACCTATCTATATCCTAAGTAAAGACAAACAAAACGCCAAGCAGTTTAATTCCCCCACCTAAACATATGCTCCACCATGTCAATCAGCAGCAGCAGATACAATGTCTCTCTGCAAGGGCAGACCTCTATTTCATCTCTCTCTGTAATAAGAATGTGTCCAGAAGCAACTCTGTCCCATATTTCACATGGCTACTGTCTGCACAAGGCCTGTCTGAGATACTTACGTCAGCACATGCTAAGAAAACAGCTTAACAAGATCACACGTCACACATAACTTAAAACACACTCTCGCCTGGCCTCCACAGACGGGTACTCCATTTATTCCCTCCTGGACACTGGTATATGTCACAAACTATTATTCTAATCTAACCATATCAATCAATCAATCGACTGGACTTTAAGCACCTACTATGCACTATATTGGGCTTCCTGGGTGCAATGGTAGCTAGTGGTACCACTAGGATACTAGTGGTAAAGAATCTAGGATGCTAGGGGTAAAAAACCTACATGCCAATGCAGGAGACAGGGGTTCGATCCCTGTGTCGGAAAGATCCCCTGGAGGAGGAAATGGAAACCCACTCCAGTATTCTTACCTGGAAAACCCCGTGGAGAGAGGAGCCTGGCAGACTACAGTCCATAGGGTCCCAAAGAATCAGACACAACTGAAGCGACCTAGCACGCGCATGCACTGCATTCCATGCTATGCAGTGACAAGGGTCGGGGAGAAGTGAGCGAAGGAAAATAAACACCAGCAGAGCCAGACTCTAATGAGCTTGCTACACAGTATAATCATTAGCTTTTGCTTTAGATAGATGGTAAAGTGTTAAACTGCAAAACCTAAGAGGAAAATTTAAAGAAAATGAGAGATGATATAAGCAGTAAGGAAAAGTCTTTACGTACCTTAAATTTATGCTTGTGTTCCTAGAAACCTTATCTATAGTCACACATTTCTTTTCTCAAAAGTACTGAATAAATATCTAATTCTTTAGATGACTCTGTCTTGAAAGTAATAAAAAACAGAATATGCTAATTGTAAGATACAGTATTCCAGCTGCAATATACAAAAGTAGCTCCATCATCAGTAATTTAACACATGGAGTCTGATCCTATTTCTAAACAGAGTGACTGAAGTGAAAGTCACTCAGTCGTGTCTGACACTTTGAGACCCCATGGATTATATAGTCCATGGAATTATCCAGGTCAGAATACTGGAGTGGGTAGCCTTTCCCTTCTCCAAGGTATCTTCTCAACCCAGGGATCGAACCCAAGTCTCCTGCACTGCAGCCAGATTCTTCACCAGCTGAGCCACAAGGGATGCCCAATCAAAGTGATGGGGTACATAGGAGGAAATACTAGTGATTTTTTACTAAATTTTCTTTGGGTTCTAACACTGAGCAATTAGGTTTGTTCTACATTCTTCTAGGTTTAAAAATATTCTATCAGTATGGGGATTACATATTTATTATCCATGCACAGAATGTCTATATGCAAAAAACATGTTGTGTGGGAAAGAGAGCTTAAAAATTAACCACAGCCAGCCTTTAAGAAAAACTGTAGAAAGGTATTTACTAGGTTCCTACTTATGCTACTCCTGTGGATATTCATTACTTGTTTGTTTGAAAGACTATGGCTTTCATTATAGATATTGGTGATAGTGGTGTTTAGTTGCTAAATTGTGTCCAACTCTTTGAGACCCAATGGACTGCAGTCTGTCAGGCTCCTCCATCCATATGGGATTTCCCAGGCAAGACTACTGGAGCTGGTTGCCATTTCTTTCTCCAGGGGATCTTTTAGATCCAGGGGTCAAACTCACTTCTCCTGCTTGGCAGGAAGATTCTTTACCAATGAAGCCCATTATAGATATCAATGGTTGTCAATTTAAAATATGCTTGTCCATCTCAAGTACGGTTGACCATTAATCTTGTAAAGGAGACATGCGGCCCCACGTAAGCTAAAAAATTCTTCACTTAGGTTTATAAATAAAACTTCAATTTATTAACTTATTGTTGGTTTTTTTTTTCCCCTCGTTTATCCTTAGCAGATACCTCTTCACCCATCCTCTCTGAATACTACCGCACAGATCCTGAGCTTTAAAATGTATTCAGTGTACATGTACTGATCATTTCACTAGCAAACTGAACACCTCACTTGGTTCTCTTGAATGTTTACATGCATATACTGTACAACACGATGGTATTTTATGTAACATCCCCAAAATGTTAATAAAAGGGCACTCTGGTACTGGAGATATTTATTAAAACAAGCAATTTATTTCTCTGACTTACAAAACATATTACTATACACAGTACTTTCTGAATCTAAATCTGAAATGTACTAAATGCAATTCTTTAATAAAGATCAGATATGAATTAATAAAAATAATTATTTTTCCAACAACAAGGGATTAGTAATTAATGAAAATGTGCACCTTAATGATCAGAAGTTCTTTTAACTGTCTGAATTTCAAAATAATTTTCCTTTAAAAATACCCATTAATATATAGCCACTCCCTATCCTTTCTACATACAGCTTTTCTTATTCTTCTGGCCACTACACATTCTTGAACAGGAGGACTCAAAGACATGGTCCACAGCTCGCTCCGCATGAGGTCCTGGGCTGTTCTATCACAAAACTCCTTTGAAGTTGTGATATTTTGTTTAGCTCATTTAATTACTAGAAAAATTGCAAGTGGCTTACATAATGAATTATGCAATAATGATTCAACATGAAAGGTTACTTAACAGTCTTATTTTAACTTTCAAAATATCTCAGCATTATGTTAAAACTAAAATGAAATATGATTTTTTAGTTAAAATTTAAAAGTAATGTGCACAAGTTCTGTGATTAACCTGTAGGTAAGGCCAATAATAAATTATATTATACATGCACAAGATAAAAACAAAATTATATTTAGAGGTTCTGATACATGATAGATGTTTTAACCTTGAAGGTCTTGTCAATTAGGCATTCACCAGTAGAGAAACTCATTCCAAGTCAAAAAAGCCTGTAGCCAGAGTATTCTTGGCCCTGGGTTCTGGCTGACTATGTGGTCCACACCTCAGAGTCAGGTGCCCCTGAGAGTTGGGCTAGAGGTCAGTTTTACACAACTATGAGGTTGCCTCAGTAGCCACAGGTGATCCGTATCGCACTGTGGTAGACCCAGGTACCTGACTTTCTGTTTCTCGACTCTGAGCCACTGTGACCACTACTGAAGGAATTCCTACAATTTGACAAGAAGTATTCATGAGTCACTGTCATGGTGACACCTCCCTTCACTGGAAGGAAAAGGAGGATACCTGCTGCCTGACCTCTTCCTGGACTAGCCTTACAAATGCTGACAAGAGAGAACCACAGGCATAAGAAAACATTGAACCAAGTGATTTTTCAAATCTTCGTTTGGCTTTAAAGGTTTTGTTTGTTTCCTCAAACAAAAATGACACCCAGAAATGTAAGGATATCCGAAGGAAACAAGAGCCTAAAGCAGATTGTTTGTTTCCCTTCTTCCTTATGATGGCTGTTAAAGTGTGCTCACAAAATCGTGGGGCTCTTTGGAGTAAAATGAGAAAACTCCCAATTTAGACCAACTGCTGACCCCCTCACAGTAAACAGGAAGGACATGAAGTCCAGCAGAGAGGAATAGTGAACTGTCCAAGGTCACAGGATTAGTCAGTGGCAAAACCAACACTACATTTAGGTCTCCTGGTCCAATACTTTACCCTCCAGATCTGTTCTGTCCAGTAAAGAATTTACTGGCCACATGATGGCCAAACACTGGGAGAGTAGTCAGTTCAAACCAAGCAGGACTATGAAGCTACAAGACACCCTGAATTTAGAACACTTGATACAAGGGGGAAAAGACTGTAAAATATCTCTTTTAACATTCCTATTCTAAATACATGCTTTAATAATAAGATCGATCTATTGGGCTACATAATAGGTCCTATTAAAATTATTTCAAACTCTTCCTCTTTTTAATTTCACTACTGCTGCTGGTGCTAAATAGCTTCAGCTGTGTCCAACTCTGTGCGACCCCGTGGGCGGCAGCCCACCAGGTTCCTCTGTCCCCGGGATTCTCCAGGCAGGAATACTGGAGTGGGTTGTCATTTCCTTCTCCAATGCATGCATGCATGCTAAGTCGCTTCAGTCATATCCGACTCTGTGTGACCCCGTGGACTGCAGCCCACCAGGCTCCTCTGTCCACAGGATTCTCTAAGCAAGAATACTGGAGTGGGTTGCCATTTCCTNAATACTGGAGTGGGTTGTCATTTCCTTCTCCAATGCATGCATGCATGCTAAGTCGCTTCAGTCATATCCGACTCTGTGTGACCCCGTGGACTGCAGCCCACCAGGCTCCTCTGTCCACAGGATTCTCTAAGCAAGAATACTGGAGTGGGTTGCCATTTCCTTCTCCAATTTCACTACTAGAATATTTAAATTGCATAAATGGTTTATATTCTATTATTATTGAACAGTGATGCAGCCTTCTGAACAGGGTGAGTGGTGGAAAGTATATTCTTCACTGTTTCTCCTCTTTTCACTTCATTTCCTGCAAAACTTCAAACCATCTCAAAAACAACTGCATGTTGGAATTGCTTTTAAAAATAAATGATGTCAGGCTCAGCCTCTAGAGCTTCTGATTTAACTTGTCTAGGGTAGGGTCAGGACAGTGGCAGGTTTTTAACACAAGCCCGGAAATAATTAATGTGAAGTCCAGGCGGAGATTCACTGACCTATCTATATCCTAAGTAAAGACAAACAAAACGCCAAGCAGTTTAATTCCCCCACCTAAACATATGCTCCACCATGTCAATCAGCAGCAGCAGATACAATGTCTCTCTGCAAGGGCAGACCTCTATTTCATCTCTCTCTGTAATAAGAATGTGTCCAGAAGCAACTCTGTCCCATATTTCACATGGCTACTGTCTGCACAAGGCCTGTCTGAGATACTTACGTCAGCACATGCTAAGAAAACAGCTTAACAAGATCACACGTCACACATAACTTAAAACACACTCTCGCCTGGCCTCCACAGACGGGTACTCCATTTATTCCCTCCTGGACACTGGTATATGTCACAAACTATTATTCTAATCTAACCATATCAATCAATCAATCGACTGGACTTTAAGCACCTACTATGCACTATATTGGGCTTCCTGGGTGCAATGGTAGCTAGTGGTACCACTAGGATACTAGTGGTAAAGAATCTAGGATGCTAGGGGTAAAAAACCTACATGCCAATGCAGGAGACAGGGGTTCGATCCCTGTGTCGGAAAGATCCCCTGGAGGAGGAAATGGAAACCCACTCCAGTATTCTTACCTGGAAAACCCCGTGGAGAGAGGAGCCTGGCAGACTACAGTCCATAGGGTCCCAAAGAATCAGACACAACTGAAGCGACCTAGCACGCGCATGCACTGCATTCCATGCTATGCAGTGACAAGGGTCGGGGAGAAGTGAGCGAAGGAAAATAAACACCAGCAGAGCCAGACTCTAATGAGCTTGCTACACAGTATAATCATTAGCTTTTGCTTTAGATAGATGGTAAAGTGTTAAACTGCAAAACCTAAGAGGAAAATTTAAAGAAAATGAGAGATGATATAAGCAGTAAGGAAAAGTCTTTACGTACCTTAAATTTATGCTTGTGTTCCTAGAAACCTTATCTATAGTCACACATTTCTTTTCTCAAAAGTACTGAATAAATATCTAATTCTTTAGATGACTCTGTCTTGAAAGTAATAAAAAACAGAATATGCTAATTGTAAGATACAGTATTCCAGCTGCAATATACAAAAGTAGCTCCATCATCAGTAATTTAACACATGGAGTCTGATCCTATTTCTAAACAGAGTGACTGAAGTGAAAGTCACTCAGTCGTGTCTGACACTTTGAGACCCCATGGATTATATAGTCCATGGAATTATCCAGGTCAGAATACTGGAGTGGGTAGCCTTTCCCTTCTCCAAGGTATCTTCTCAACCCAGGGATCGAACCCAAGTCTCCTGCACTGCAGCCAGATTCTTCACCAGCTGAGCCACAAGGGATGCCCAATCAAAGTGATGGGGTACATAGGAGGAAATACTAGTGATTTTTTACTAAATTTTCTTTGGGTTCTAACACTGAGCAATTAGGTTTGTTCTACATTCTTCTAGGTTTAAAAATATTCTATCAGTATGGGGATTACATATTTATTATCCATGCACAGAATGTCTATATGCAAAAAACATGTTGTGTGGGAAAGAGAGCTTAAAAATTAACCACAGCCAGCCTTTAAGAAAAACTGTAGAAAGGTATTTACTAGGTTCCTACTTATGCTACTCCTGTGGATATTCATTACTTGTTTGTTTGAAAGACTATGGCTTTCATTATAGATATTGGTGATAGTGGTGTTTAGTTGCTAAATTGTGTCCAACTCTTTGAGACCCAATGGACTGCAGTCTGTCAGGCTCCTCCATCCATATGGGATTTCCCAGGCAAGACTACTGGAGCTGGTTGCCATTTCTTTCTCCAGGGGATCTTTTAGATCCAGGGGTCAAACTCACTTCTCCTGCTTGGCAGGAAGATTCTTTACCAATGAAGCCCATTATAGATATCAATGGTTGTCAATTTAAAATATGCTTGTCCATCTCAAGTACGGTTGACCATTAATCTTGTAAAGGAGACATGCGGCCCCACGTAAGCTAAAAAATTCTTCACTTAGGTTTATAAATAAAACTTCAATTTATTAACTTATTGTTGGTTTTTTTTTTCCCCTCGTTTATCCTTAGCAGATACCTCTTCACCCATCCTCTCTGAATACTACCGCACAGATCCTGAGCTTTAAAATGTATTCAGTGTACATGTACTGATCATTTCACTAGCAAACTGAACACCTCACTTGGTTCTCTTGAATGTTTACATGCATATACTGTACAACACGATGGTATTTTATGTAACATCCCCAAAATGTTAATAAAAGGGCACTCTGGTACTGGAGATATTTATTAAAACAAGCAATTTATTTCTCTGACTTACAAAACATATTACTATACACAGTACTTTCTGAATCTAAATCTGAAATGTACTAAATGCAATTCTTTAATAAAGATCAGATATGAATTAATAAAAATAATTATTTTTCCAACAACAAGGGATTAGTAATTAATGAAAATGTGCACCTTAATGATCAGAAGTTCTTTTAACTGTCTGAATTTCAAAATAATTTTCCTTTAAAAATACCCATTAATATATAGCCACTCCCTATCCTTTCTACATACAGCTTTTCTTATTCTTCTGGCCACTACACATTCTTGAACAGGAGGACTCAAAGACATGGTCCACAGCTCGCTCCGCATGAGGTCCTGGGCTGTTCTATCACAAAACTCCTTTGAAGTTGTGATATTTTGTTTAGCTCATTTAATTACTAGAAAAATTGCAAGTGGCTTACATAATGAATTATGCAATAATGATTCAACATGAAAGGTTACTTAACAGTCTTATTTTAACTTTCAAAATATCTCAGCATTATGTTAAAACTAAAATGAAATATGATTTTTTAGTTAAAATTTAAAAGTAATGTGCACAAGTTCTGTGATTAACCTGTAGGTAAGGCCAATAATAAATTATATTATACATGCACAAGATAAAAACAAAATTATATTTAGAGGTTCTGATACATGATATTGAATATTTAAACTAAGAATTTAAATTAAGTATTAGATGTTTTAGTTTAGATATTTAAATTATTTATTTTAAATGTCTTAATATATAATTGAAGATACATTGTTTTAAAAGATGTGATTTTTTTTTGTTTGATTAATTTTGTTTGGTCTTGATTTTAAATAAAGACAGCCATATCATTTACCCCAGTAGGTACCCCAGCTATACTGAATTTCAAAACTAGATGAAATGGCTACAGTAATATTTTCACCAAAGGGTATTTATAGTAATCTCTGGACTAGTAAATTTACAGCAATGCATTAAATTCCATTCACTTGGATCCACTTACATAGAGCGCTTTTTACTTATTTTTTGCCTTGAACATTTTCTTTTTCTCTGGAGATATATGTTACAGGAGGAGATAAAAATCAAGAAACAAACAAGACACTTTAAGACAAGATCAATTTATCTCCCAAATGAGCATATCCCTATGAACACAATAATTATCCCTTAGGAATTAAGAGTATCCAGGGATTCTAAAACTTTATTTAACCCAAGACATACTTTATCATTCAGAAATTCTCAACTCCATGGCCTAAGACATGAAATATAAGGAAGGATTTAACTTGAACTGGAGTTGAACTACTTGATTAGACATTTGTTAATAAATGTAAACTTTGGAAATCTGTGCATTTAAAATAGCAAACCTGAAAAACATAATGTGTGCCTCTTAATCGTCAATTCTAAACTTGTAAGTTAATATAAATAAAAATCAATCTATGCCCACACACAATTGTTTCAAGTTCATTACTCAGCTGTCGATGTGCACACATTTTCTATGCCCATGTACCCACCCATGGTCCCCATCCCTGGTGGTTATTAAGTATCTACAGATATCAGAATACTTTTTTTTTTTTTTTTTTAAGAATAGACTCTCTTCTTTGAAAGATCTTGATGAAATAGCAAATCTATGACCTAATGATAACAAATGACGTAAATCCTAAGTGGCAATTTTAGGATGTTACCATGTTACCACTTTTGCATAACTGTTTAAAAAATAATGAATTTGGCATGTAGCCTTGTATCTGTGTGCCACAATGAAGCAAAGATTGAAATACTTTACCTCAGAGTCACCCTCCAGAGAGCCAAGGGCAGAAGCTAAATTCCCAGGTTTGCCCTTAATTGCCCAGCTTTCTCGCTCTGCACCCCTTACTCCCCACGGGCTCAGTCGTGAAACATCAGGCCCTCTGGGCTGCCCAGTGTTCTAGTAACGCTTACACTGGTTGCTTCACTCTGAGGACCAGACCTGCTTTCATCCACACTCTCTGGTCTGCCTTTTCTAAGAACCACCCACTCACATGAATAATACAGAAGCATACAGGAGGTCCCAATGCTCTGTACCTCAAATATGTACTCCCCAAATCATGATCTTCACACATCTAATTAAAACCTGGAATGCTCTAGTGAATACCACCCACAACTGTACCCTCTCAAACTTCATTTTCATGTATTTCATTTATCCTTAAAATGTACTTGTCAGTTTTTATTTTAAATCAAACATTCATTTCTTAATCTATCCGATGGAAAATGTCTGATTTCATAATAAAGCTGCAACAGACTGCATTCCCTTCCTCAATAAAGAAGTACTCTTAAGAAAGATTTTCCACTCTTAAGCAGCACATATTTGGTGCATCAAGAAAATTCTCAAATAACTAAAGAAATAGATTACTGGGATTATAATGTCAATTGCAAAATTACAGGTAACACTCAATTTCAACCTTTAATGAATCAATCATCACTATTCAAAAGAAAAATCAGAATAAGTAGAAAGATAATGATCAAGTCCCACTGAAGGTGTAAGTCCAGTGCCCTGGCATTTGATAGATATTCAATCAATATGTTTTTGAATGAATGCAAAAATGACTGTTTTTCTTCCTTATTCACTCAGAATTTGGATAAAACTTCTGTGGCACTGGAAGTATAGACAGTCCCCAATTTACAGCAGTTCAGCATATGATTTTTAATTTTTCAACTTTACCACGATACCAAAGATATGCACTTAGTAGGAACTGTGCTTCTAATTTTGGATTTTGATCTTTTCCCAGGTAGTGATATGCAGTATAATACTCTCTTTGACCCAGGCTCCCAATCAGCCAAGCAGTAAGGATACTCTAATAATCACTCTGTTTTTCTCTTTCAGTACTGTATCCAATAAATTATGTGAGATATTCAATGTTTTTATTATAAAAATAGGCTTTATGTTAGATAATTTTGCCCAGTGTAGGCTAAAGTAAGTGTTCTGACCATGTTTAAGGTAGGCTAGACTAGGCTAGGAGAAGGAAGTGGCAACCCACTCCAGCATTCTTGCCTGGAGAATCCTGTGGACGGAGGAGCCTGGTGGGCTGCTGTCCATAGGGTCGCACAGAATCAGACACGACTCAAGCCAACTTAGCATGCATCCATGCACTGCAGAAGGAAATGGCAGCCCACTCCAGTATTCTTGCCTGGAGAATCCCAAGGACAGAGAAGCCTGGTGGGCTGCCGTCTATGGGGTTGCACAGAGTCAGACACGACTGAAGCGACGCAGTAGTAGCAGCAGCACACTAGGCTATGATATTTGGTAGATTAGATTTACATATGAAATAAATTTTCAACTTACCATTTTTTTGACTTAGTATTGATTTATTGGATTTATTAAATAAATGATGGATTTATTCTATCATAAGTTGAAAAAGATCTGTAGTTTAAGAAGAAGAAATAGAAAAAAATGGCTTTGTTTAGATCTAAAAGTATGTACATAATTATAAAAAGGATGATCAATGGCCAAAATAACTCAAACTGAAAACTTTATATAAAATGTGTCTTTAAAAGTCATTACAAGATTTCTTGTCATTACAAGAAAATGACCAAGAATGGCAGATGGTGAGGTGAGAGTTAGAGGACAATCCCCAAGATGAAACACACAGACACGGTCAAAAGGGAGCAACAAAGAAAACTGCAAAGGAAAAGGGAAACAATCACTACAGAAAGTTTGAAGTACTCAATTTTTAAAGTTATTTCACTTTGAAACTTCATTTTTTTGGCCACGTCGCACAGCTCACAGGATTCCCCAATGAGCGACGGAACCCCCACCTTCAGCAGTGGCAGTTAAAGGGCAGAGTCCTGACCACAGGACTGCCAAGGAAGTCCCCAGGACTGAACGTTTTAATACCACATGTGAGGATCATATGCAAAATCTGTTGCTATCTGTGATGTAAAACTGACCCAATAATGATAAAGACAATATCATACTGGTACAATAGTCCTTGGGTGTTTTTAAGCTCATAAAGCACTATCCTCTCTGGAATTTCAGGAAGCTGTTCAAACAGTTCCTTTAAAAAGAACATTTTCTACTTTATAAGAATACTATTAAGATTATTATGGACTTCCCTGGTGGCTCAGATGGTAAATTGTCTGTCTATAATGTTAGAGACCCTAGTTTGATCCCTGGGTTGGGAAGATTCCCTGGAGAAGGAAATGGCAACCCACTCCAGTACTCTTGCCTTGAAAATCCCATGGATGGAGGAACTTGGTACAGGCTACTGTCCATGGGGTTGCAAAGAGTCGGGCACAACTGAGTGACTTCACTATTAAGATTNAGTTTGATCCCTGGGTTGGGAAGATTCCCTGGAGAAGGAAATGGCAACCCACTCCAGTACTCTTGCCTTGAAAATCCCATGGATGGAGGAACTTGGTACAGGCTACTGTCCATGGGGTTGCAAAGAGTCGGGCACAACTGAGTGACTTCACTATTAAGATTATATATATATATTTACTGAAGTATGTGTCAGTAAAAAAGACTGTTTTCATTGTTAAACTTGAGATATCTGAGACTTAACAGGCTAACACTTCCTCAGCATCTCGAAGTGTCAGAAGTAGTTCCAGACTTCTATTCCTCTCTTTTTAGTATCTGGTTGACAAGCTACCACTACCAGTCAGAATGAATTCAAATCTTACTTGTAGACACAAATGAAAAATTTATAGTGAAATGCAGCTGTCAAGAATAGCTAAAAACTAGGTTATCTAACTATTCTAAGCCCATATACAATGACAAACAGGGCAGCACAATTCTCATGATATATGACTTTGGGTCATGGTTCCCTAAAACATCTCAAACGCTTCAGTTTCATAAATTTTTCACCATCCAAGTTAAGGATACCCATTTGAGCATGATGGTGAATCATTTAAGTAGCACCGTTAGTGCTTTTCTTAAAGTCACATGTGCAGAATTCACAATTGGAACACTTATTTAGAAGCATAGTATTTTTTTTTTATTACCACATCATTTAACAACATGGCTTACCTTATATCCCTACTCAAGAAATAATCATGATTAAAAGTATAACTACTCACAGGCTAATACAAGTGTAAGATAAAGGATACATCCAGTGAAAAGTAACCATACAAAAACATACACATCAAATGGTACACCAGTGTATGTTACTCTAACAACTGAGTTGTGTGTTTATTTTTTAAATTCCATGAAACATGGTAACACTCCACTTTTCATTGCTCTGGTTCCCATCATCTTTACCAACCACAATGCAATTACGCACTCAGAAGCTGAGTAATCAAAGCTTGACCTAGGCTGAGACGCCACAACATCTGTGCCCATTACTCCATAGGAAGGGAACAGAGGCATTCTCAGAATACTAAATAGAAAAGGATGGTGCCGGGCATGACTAAGCATTCATGTGCAGAGTTCTATGTTTCACAACAGCTCCAGAGGTTAGCAGGACACATTCATGGTATTCATAATGATATACATTCCACACTTCATAAATATCTTATTCTACGTTACCAGACAATAAACTATTACGAAGAGAAAAGGTATAATACAGTTTTGATACACTTTCACTAAATAGAATTTTAAATAATTTAATGTTTAAAAGAGATACGTCTCAGTTCAGTTCAGTTCAGTTGCTCAGTCGTGTCTAACTCTTTGCAACCCCATGCAATGCAGCACACCAGGCCTCCCTGTCCATCACCAACTCCCGGAGTCCACCCAAACTCATGTCCATCGGAGTCAGTGATGCCATCCAGCCATCTCATCCTCTGTTGTTCCCTTCTCCTCCTGCCTTCAATCTTTCCCAGCATCAGGGTCCTTTCCATGTCCCAGTTATGTGATAATTTCACTTTCAGTATAATATCTCCTTCCTTAATCAAAGCATGTGCATGAAGGTTTACCCCTGTCACTAAGTCTTGTACAGCTTTGTGACCCCAGGGACTGTAGCCCACCAGGCTCCCCTGTCCATGCACAGGATCTTCCAGGCGGTAATAGTCGAGTGGATTGCCATTTCCTTCTCCAGGGGATCTTCCCAGCCCAGTGATCGAACCCCTGTCTCCTGTGTCTCTTGCATTGTAGGCAGATTCTTTACCCACTGAGCCATCAGGGAAGTCCCACATGCAGGGATATATGTATTGTCAAATATTTTTAGGAATATAAAAGGTCCTCATTCCCCAAAATCTGCACTTAGTCATTCATGCTGCTGAGTCACTTCAGTCGTGTCCAACTCTGTGCGACCACATAGACGGCAGCCCACTAAGATGCCCCGTCCCTGGGATTCTCTAGTCAAGAACACTGGAGTGGGCTGCCATTTCCTTCTCCAATGCATGAAAGTGAAAAGTGAAAGTGAAGTCGCTCAGTCGTGTCCAACCCTCAGCAACCCCATGGACTGCACCCTTCCAGGCTCCTCCATCCATGGGATTTTCCCGGCAAGAGTACTGGAGTGGGGTGCCATTTCCTTCTCTGTTAGTCATTCATATGGAAAGTCAAAATAGTCTTTGATTTCCTAATACGCTATAGAATAGATATATTTTTAAAATGAAACATAGAGTACACACAAGTACTGAATAAAGAAAAATGTCATAAAGATTTTATCCATCACATAAGTGCAAACTGACTAACTAAAAACAACTCTCATTTATAAGCCTGAAGTCTGAGAAAATACAGAAATCTCTGACGTTGGTTTTCTAACTTTCTTCTTCAAAACTAACTGGTTAAAATCATGATATTTGTACATTTACACAAAGAAATGATTTCTCCTTTTGTAATGGAGACTTTAACAGTGCTAAGTGGAGTAAAAGTTTAGGGGGAAAATAAAGGAAAAGGAGAAAGAAAGAAAAGAACTGATTTTCCTCACCTCAGGATGAAAGTGAAATTTGAGTTCAGCTCACGAAAGTGCCAGGTGAGACTGTATTTTTTTAAAACATTAAAATCCTAAATAGCATGTGAATTTTACTAGAGCAATTTCCCGTAGGTATTGGCAATGCTTACTCCCCACATAGCCAAGGGGGACCCAATTATTACTCTCACACCAAATGATAAACAAAACAAATGATAATCAGTTATCCGACCTCTTCTGAACTCCCTTACCTCTCTTCTCTTAATTACCCTAAGGGTTTCCATGCTCAAGAGACTCAAATGTGTTCTAGAAGCAAAGACAGAATCTTGGATCTGGTTCTCCAGAAGAGGTTATTTCAGTTGCATTTTGCAAATAGCATTGATTTTTTTTTTTAAGCAAGTAACGCTCCCACCCCAGATACAGCTTTTCAAATAACAAATTATTTGTGAATTAACACAGAATGTTGTGGATCAGCAGAAACTATCTACAGGCCACAAGGTCTACTAACACTTTTGTATTCAAGCAACAAAGCAAGAAAATTACAGGAATTTCACTGCAATTATTTATTTATATTTATTCATACAGCAGGGATACAAAGTTGATAAAAGTTGGTCAAGAACACGGCAAAATTATACTTTTGTAAAAATTAGTAAGCAAAGAGCAGATATCTAAAGAAAGTGAAATATTAAAATTATGATTACTGAAAGAGAACACAGAACATAAAAACACAAAACAAATATAAAGATACACTGTAGATGTCTATGAAAATATTCAATTATTATAAGGGAGGAAAACCAAGCTGTGTAAAGCAACAAATAAATTAAGGGGCTTATGAAAATTGAAATTTTATGGCAATGTTGAATGTTGCACACATTTCTGGAAGGAAAATCCAGTGTTTAATAGATTCGCAAAAGGATCCCTGACCAAAAGAGGCTAAGATCTCCTCCAACATAATAGCTTCTTCAACATTACTATGGTAACCATTCTAATCAAATTCCAAAGACATTCTTACCTAGATCATTAAGATAATGATCAGACTATTTGTTTAACTCACCAGTTATCTCCCCTTAATACATCTTATCCTCAAACCCTATGATCTGGCCATATTTAATTATACAAAATATATTCTAAGTATTCCATGTAATCTCATACCTTTCTTGAAACCTTTCAGAGAGTGAGGCAAAGGAGCTAAAAGCACACACTCAGACTTCCCTGGCAGTCCAGTGGTTAAGCCCTTGTGTTTCCAATGAGAGGATACAAGTTTGATTCCTAGTCGAGGAACTAAGATCTCACAGGCCACAAAGCACAGTCAAAAAATATAATAAAAGCACAAACTCAGAAGCCAAAGAGCTCATTTTAGACACAGTTCCAACCACTGTATGATCTTGGGTGAGTTATTTAGCTTCTTGAGGATTAAATAGGCTAACATTTATAAAGTGCTTGGAACATTACTGGCATAGCAAATACTTCCTAAGTATTCCTGATGCTTAACAAATGCCTTGCTCACCTTCTTAAGCATTCAACTTCCTAACCACTCCTATTCAAATGTCACAATTCTGAAAAGATCCAAAGCCTACTATCTACCAAAACCTCCGTATCCTTGAGTAATGAACACTTAATAAGATGTTCTTCAACTGCCAATCACAGGGTTTTCTTTTTTTTAACTTTGTGTTTGCTTTGTGTTTATTTTTGCCCTAAAAACAGAAAGCACTTGCAGCTTATATTAATTTTCATACTTTTATAATCATAAAACGGGGAAGGCAATGGCACCCACCCCAGTACTCTTGCCTGGAAAATCCAATGGACGGAGTAGCCTGGTGGGCTGCAGTCCATGGGGTCGCTAACAGTCGGACAGACTGAGTGACTTCACTTTCACCTTTCTCTTTCATGCATTGGAGAAGGAAATGGCAACCCACTCCAGTATTCTTGCCTGGAGAATCCCAGGGATGGGGGAGCCCGGTGGGCTGCCGTCTATGGGGTCACACAGAGTCGGACACGACTGAAGTGACTTAGCAGCAGCAGCATAATCATAAAATACCTCACAAAATCATTAGAAGAGCTTTATGCTAAATTCAGTAAATGTGTACAAGTCTGAAAGTATGATCCTAAGTATATGAATTTCACCCTCTAATTTTCTACTTGAAAAAACTAAGGCTTAAAGAGAATGAGTAGTAGTGAGAATAACAATTAAAATAACAACAAAATAATCACTAATGCATGGTACTTCCTCTACTCGAGACACCATTCTAAACACTTTATACTGCATGTCATTAAGTTCCTAAAAGTCCTATGATGTGGATACTATTAATCTAGTTTTCATATGCAAGAACTCAAGGCACAAAGAAATTAAATGACTTTACCAAGTTCACAAACTTAATAGACTAGAGACACTAGAGCTCACACCAAGACCCCTAGCTCTAGAGTTGTGCTTTTAATCCTTGCTACAGTGCATCCAGTCCCATCACTTCATGGGAAACAGATGGGGAAACAGTGGAAACAGTGTCAGACTTCATCTTTTGGGGCTCCAAAATCACTGCAGATGGTGACTGCAGCCATGAAATTAAAAGACGCTTACTCCTTGGAAGAAAAGTTATGACCAACCTAGATA
>SJYX01003586.1:295216-329549 GCA_006410675.1 Oreotragus oreotragus | reverse complement strand
GAAAAAGCAAGAGAGTTCCAGAAAAACATCTATTTCTACTTTATTGACTATGCCAAAGCCTTTGACTGTGTGGATCACAATAAACTGTAAAATTCTGAAAGAGATGGAAATACCAGACCACCTGACCTGCCTTTTGAGAAATCTGTATGCAGGTCAAGAAGCAACAGTTAGAACTGGACATGGAACAACAGACTGGTTCCAAATAGGAAAACGAGTATATCAAGGTTGTATATTGTCACCCTGTTTGTTTAACTCATATGCAGAGTACATCATGAGAAACGCTGGGCTGGAAGAAACACAAGCTGGAATCAAGACTGCCGGGAGAAATATCAATAACCTCAGATATGCAGATGACACCACCGTTATGGCAGAAAGTGAAGAGAAACTAAAAAGCCTCTTGAGGAAAGTGAGGAGAGTGAACAAGTTGGCTTAAAGCTCAACATTCAGAAAATGAAGATCATGGCATCCAGTCCCATCACTTCATGGGAAATAATAGATGGGGAAACAGTGGAAACAGTGTCAGACTTTATCTTTTGGGGCTCCAAAATCATTGCAGATCATGGGAAATAATAGATGGGGAAACAGTGGAAACAGTGTCAGACTTTATCTTTTGGGGCTCCAAAATCATTGCAGATGGTGACTGCAGCCATGAAATTAAAAGATGTTTACTCCTTGGAAGGAAAGTTATGACCAACCTAGATAGCATATTCAAAAGCAGAGACATTACTTTGCCGACTAAGGTCCGCCTAGTCAAGGTTATGGTTTTTCCAGTGGTCATGTATGGATGTGAGAGTTGGACTGTGAAGAAAGCTGAGGGCCGAAGTATTGATGCTTTTGAACTGTGGTGTTGGAGAAGGCTCTTGAGAGTCTCTTGGACTGCAAGGAGATCCAACCGGTCCATTCTGAAGGAGATCAGCCCTGGGTGTTCTTTGGAAGAAAGGACGCTAAAGCTGAAACTCCAGTACTTTGGCCACCTCATGCAAAGAGTTGACTCATTGGAAAAGACTGATGCTGGGAGGTATTAGGGGCAGGAGGAAAAGGGGATGACAGACAATGAGAGGGCTGGATGGCGTCACGGACTCGATGGATGTGAGTTTGAGTGAACTCGGGGGATGGTGATAGACAGGGAGACCTCGCGTGCTGTGATTCATGGGGTTGCAAAGAGTCGGACACGACTGAGCGACTGAACTGAATTGAACTGGTCTTCTTATCTATTTGTTCCTAACTTGAAAGAGATCAAAATACTGCAAGGAACAATCGCTTAAGTATTTAGATTGTGAAAGGTACAAGGTCTCAGCTGTAATTTGGTTCTTGATGGGTTGTTCAAGAGGCAAGAGGTGCCTCCAGTGTTTCCACATAGCACTGAACTTGGGTTCTATCCAAAAGTTTTCCATTAATGACTGTTGGCTGCCTCTCAGTCCAGCCTGTGATTTCGCTAAAGGTGTGCCTCCCCAACCTTTTCTCCTTAAAGAGACTAGTTAGTATAGTTGGCATTGACAATTTTCATTAATATGGAGTAGAATTCAAGCTCTAAACGCCATAAAGTGTAGTAGTGATGAGCTCTAAAGTTCCTAATTACCTGTCTTCACATTCTGGCTTTAACGGCTATGCATCCTTAAGACATCCTCGTGAAACCAGTTTCCTTGCATATATCATGGAAGTATTTATATAACTCAGGAGGCTGTTGAAAGGATTAAATGAGATCATACTTGAAAAAGTGCTTCGTACAACACTTAGTGTGAGGTATAAATTCAAATTTAAATATTTTTTTTAAAATTATGTGCTTCAGTGAATTCCCACAGAATTTCTTTAATTCATACATCAGCATTTGCTTGTGTCACCTGAAAACTCTAATGTATACTTGGCTTATTTATTTATAACTCAAAAGAAAAAAAATAATGTGTTTCTATCATGCTGCTGCTAAGTCACTTCAGTCGTGTCCGACTCTGGGTGACCCCACAGACGGCAGCCCACCAGGCTCCCCCATCCCTGGGATTCTCCAAGCAACAACACTGGAGTGGGCTGCCATTTCCTTCTCCAATGCATGAAAGTGAAAAGCGAAAGTGAAGTCGCTCAGTCGTGCCCGACTCTTTGCAACCCCATGGAGTGCAGCCTGCCAGGCTCCTTTGCCCATGGGATTTTCCAGGCAAGAGCACTGGAGTGGGTTGCCATTGCCTTCGCCAGTTTCTATCATATATGTGGTCTAATAGGAAGAAACTTATCTTGGCAAGTTTGGTCCCAAGAGGGTGTCTAATCAAGAACTGAAGTCATCATTGGGCATATATGAAATTCTTACTATGAGTTTAATGAGACTTTAGTGGAAGGATCAGAGGAGCAATTCACATAAGAATCCCTTATGTGAAATGGGGTTCAAGAACTATTGGGTCTTCCAAGAACATCAGATTTCATGTAAACAGCATCATTTCCCAAAGACAGTTCTTGGATAAAAAGTGTTTTGTAAAAGAAAGCATTTTTGGAGAAGAAAAACACTCTGGAATATCTGTTTAACATGGTTAAAAGGGTTTATTCAGGACAGGTTTCCTTACAGATTTGGACACACTATTGTGTCTGGTAACTATCTAGCAGGGAGATCAGTCATGCTTCAACTCTATAAAAGTATCTTCTTGATACATATGCTTTGTTAAAACCTACTATAACCAAATAGCCAGTTTAACCATTTTGACAAAGTGAGTCAGTTCACACAAACATGAATACTCAATAATAGAGAGTATCAGTAAAACTGGCCAGAAATTTTAATCAAAATCATAAACATGTTAGCTTAAGCTTAGGATATACTGTATTTATCTAACAATTAAAAAAAAAAGTATAAAATCTGCTTATTTCTGATGTCTACTTACTGATATATGCTGAACAGTATGACCGTGCAATAAAAGTTAATATCTTTTACCTTACAATGCACAGTGTTTACTTAACGGTAATGATGACTGTCATATAATAATGATTTAAGTCCAGTATAGTTGAAGATACTAAATAAGTCCAGTGTGAGTTGAAGATACTAAATGTTATAAGGTATCTTAAATCAAAAATAGATCAACAAATCCCTAATATTTTCAGTTCAAAACCAGTCTTTTTTATAATTTTATTCATTTATTTATTTTTTGGCTATGCTGGGTCTTTGTTGCTGCTTGGGCTGTCTCTAGCTACACTGTGTAAGAATCCCTGTTGCAGAGCTCTAGCTGTAGAGCACAAGAGCTTCGCCCAGCTCCAGCTAGACCACAGCCTCAAAAGCTGTGGTGCTCTGGCTTAGCTGCTCGGCAGCACGTGGGGTCTTCCAGGATCAGGGATCTAACCAGTATCTCCTGCACTGGCAGGCGGATTCCTTACCACTGAACCAGCCAGGAAGCCCTAGCTGTCTTAATTTGACTGTTCTTAATGTGATAATTTGGAACAAAGAACTATTTATTTATGATTTTCAACTTGAGAAAAGTATCAAACATTAAAACAAGAGACAATGCCACTCAGAAAAGATACTGATGTAACTGTTCTTTCCAGGTGGCACTAGTGGTAAAGAACCCGTTTGCCAACGAAGGAGACAAAAGAAACTGTGGGTTTGATTCCTGGGTCAGGAAGATTCCCTGGAGGAGGGCACGGTGACCCATTCCAGTTCTCTTGCCTGGAGAATCCCATGGACAGAGGAGCCTGGGGGGCTACAGTCCATGGGGCCGTAAAGAGTGGGACATGACTGAAGTGACTTAGCACACAAGCTCATGCTTTAGAGAAGAGAGACTGATGCAACCAGGCAGCAAGATCATCTGAGAAAGCTCACTGAAATAACCGGGGATCAAATGCAGAGACAAGCTGTGCTGTGAAAGTTTCATTTTGATAAATCCTGACTACATAGAAATCCAATTCTTTGGCACATGATTAAGTGCATACCTATAATTAGCCAGGGCAAATTTCCTCCTAGATGTTTCCTTCATTTTTGTTCACGTTAATATAATTCCTTAGCTAAAATGCAAGAGAAGAATGTTAGCAGAATAACACAATCTATACCCTGATAGCAATAATCAACTGTTTCCAGCCCTCTGGTGTAATAGTATAACTGTGCACCTTTTTACTCTCATGTCCTGTCATGAGCTTTTTTTCNAATACAATATACAGCATTGTGACAGGGAACAGTTAAGAAAATTCAGGATTCAAGAAAGTATACTTTCTCTCATTTGTTGTCACCAATTGTTCCTTAATATTGGGCAGTGCCATTTGCTCTGCAGATGGGAGGAAAATAGTTCATAAAATGAAGTGTATTTGAGGACTGTATTACTGTAGTTTTTCCTTACATGGTACAATGGCTAAGTAATGTTCCCAACTGAGAAATCATATATAATGTTAGGCATTTTATTGATGGTGAATGTCTTTCCTTTGCATTCCTATGTAGGGCAGCCAAAAACTCACCTCAAAGATATCTCCATTCTTAGATTTCCAATATATTCATTGTTGGCACAAAAGTTCAAGACATAGGTAATTTTCTCTTTTAATTAAGCCAGATAGTTGTTTAATAAAAGAGCCTCTAAATTTGGTGGTGCTGTAGGCTGTCATCTACTGAATACGTCATACTTCACTATTTAGGTGCTGCTCTTATTGAGCTTTGATTAGAAAACTTGTATCTTAAACTGATCATGTTATTTTTGTAAATAAATAGATTCGCAGTGCTTTAGAGTGAATCCAGTATATCAGCACTATGAGGATTTTTTCTGGAGTGAATTGCATTAGCAATATTAAATTAAGACTTGTAAACATGCTTAAAGGAAAACAACTGAGGTTAGTTTTATTTAGCTAAAAGGGACATTAGAGTTAGCATGGTGAACAAGTCCTTGTTTCTGAAACACATAAATGAACTTTCTTTCCCTTTTAGTTTTGTTTTTTATTTTACCAAAAGGATGAAAATGCTTGTGCTGTAACAGTGTAAGAAATTATATTTTGCTTACAAGTAACTGAATGGTTAATAGGTAATTAAATATAGAAGAAAATATCTATAGAAAACTTTTGATTCCTTTTCTAATATTGAGGTGAAGTCACTCAGTCGTGTCCGACTCTTCGCGACCCCGTGGACTGTAACCTACTAGGCTTCTCCGTCCATGGGATTCTCCAGGCAAGAATACTGGAGTGGATTGCCATTTCCTTCTCCAGGGGATCTTCCCGACCCAGGGATCGAACCTGGGTCTCCCGCATTGGAGGCAGACGCTTTAACCTCTGAGCCACAGGGGAAGCCCTTTCTAATATTAGAAATGAGGAATTTGAATACTTGTATGTAACTAAACAAAGGTATTACCAAAATACAAAATGCTTTAATTAATACACATTGTATCAATTTCTTTCAAATTCCTCATTTCTAATATTAGAAATTTGAAAGAAATTGATACAATGTGTATTAATTAAAGCATTTTGTATTTTGGTAATACCTTTGTTTAGTTACATACAAGTATTCAAATTCCTCATTTCTAATATTAGAAAGGGCTTCCCTGGTGGCTCAGAGGTTAAAGCGTCTGCCTCCAATGCGGGAGACCCAGGTTCGATCCCTGGGTCGGGAAGATCCCCTGGAGAAGGAAATGGCAATCCACTCCAGTATTCTTGCCTGGAGAATCCCATGGACGGAGAAGCCTAGTAGGTTACAGTCCACGGGGTCGCGAAGAGTCGGACACGACTGAGTGACTTCACCTCAATATTAGAAAAGGAATCAAAAGTTTTCTATAGATATTTTCTTCTATATTTAATTACCTATTAACCATTCAGTTACTTGTAAGCAAAATATAATTTCTTACACTGTTACAGCACAAGCATTTTCATCCTTTTGGTAAAATAAAAAACAAAACTAAAAGGGAAAGAAAGTTCATTTATGTGTTTCAGAAACAAGGACTTGTTCACCATGCTAACTCTAATGTCCCTTTTAGCTAAATAAAACTAACCTCAGTTGTTTTCCTTTAAGCATGTTTACAAGTCTTAATTTAATATTGCTAATGCAATTCACTCCAGAAAAAATCCTCATAGTGCTGATATACTGGATTCACTCTAAAGCACTGCGAATCTATTTATTTACAAAAATAACATGATCAGTTTAAGATACAAGTTTTCTAATCAAAGCTCAATAAGAGCAGCACCTAAATAGTGAAGTATGACGTATTCAGTAGATGACAGCCTACAGCACCACCAAATTTAGAGGCTCTTTTATTGAACAACTATCTGGCTTAATTAAAAGAGAAAATTCCCTATGTCTTGAACTTTTGTGCCAACAATGAATATATTGGAAAATCTAAGAATGGAGATATCTTCGAGGTGAGTTTTTGGCTGACCTACATAGGAATGCAAAGGAAAGACATTCACCATCAATAAAATGCCTAACATTATATATGATTTCTCAGTTGGGAACATTACTTAGCCATTGTACCATGTAAGGAAAAACTACAGTAATACAGTCCTCAAATACACTTCATTTTATGAACTATTTTCCTCCCATCTGCAGAGCAAATGGCACTGCCCAATATTAAGGAACAATTGGTGACAACAAATGAGAGAAAGTATACTTTCTTGAATCCTGAATTTTCTTAACTGTTCCCTGTCACAATGCTGTATATTGTATTTCACCAGCTGATCTCCAGATTGGAGGCCCTGCATTCCGAAAACCAGTGAATCCTTCAGAACTTTCTACAATTATTCACTTGCTACAAAGAGTCCTGTTTATTATAATAGCCTGCCTCATAGAATTAAGTAAAATTGCCACATACATCTATGATAAACTAGATCACAAAACATTTTGAAAGTGAAACTACTGAAAAACCACTTCCCTGAAGTGTTATCCAAATATAAATAAGATAACCTTCAACAATCAGTGAAAAGAAAATGTTCCAAAATTATATAAGTAAAGGATGCTATTTGGAGTACAAATCAATTAAATAGTGCTAGCTCTGAGAAATGCTGCTAAAATCTGTTGAAGAAATGAGCTACACTAGTGGGTAAATTGAGGCCAGACATTCTACATGGATTTCATTTTCCCTGGGGCACTTTATTCTGGTGTCAGGAGCTTTGAATTCTCGGATTTGAGACCTGGTTTCACCATAACCACATAATACGAGTGTTTATTGTCCCCATTTGACAGATTAAGAAAAAGAGGTTAAATACATGGTCCAAGTTCATTCTAATATTAAGTGGCAGAGTTTGGATGCACACCCAGGTACATCTGGTAACGATTCTCTATACTAGATCATGCTAAACTACCTAATTTATAAAATAAAATAGGTTTTCCAAGTAACTTTCAGAAACATACTCCATTTTTAGACTATCAAATCTAATTTTGTCTATATGTTGAGTGAGGGAAAGAGCAGGGTATAATGCTAACTGAGCTGCAAGGGTCTCTGGATTTGCAGACTAATTCAGGCAGGTCTCTGCCACTAAACGGCTACATAACTTCACTTTTCAATCGCTCAACTGCCTTGTTTATTAAATGAGGGAACAATACCAGTGGGCTCCAGATCCCTTTACTTTTTGAAAAAAAGTCACACGGGGGTTTCAAGTATTCACCTATAATGTAAAATCATAAATCCCAGAGGCATCCCTCAGGGCTACATTTTTAGAAGGAACACACTTAAAAACAGAAATCGGCATAAGGCAGGGCTGCTGCATTCCACTGCAGTGTGTGTATTGCACAAAACGGTTCAGAGGAATCAGAAACTGAGGACCGAAATCCTGTTTCAACCCAAAGAGGCAAAACCCTCTGCTTTTTCTAATCCCGGCAGTGGGTCAGACAGAGGCCATGAGTGATGCCAAAAGGGTCTATATCTCCAGAAAGGATTTGTTTGTTGAGGTGGGACAAGAAAAGGCACCATTCTACTACTTCTCACCTCTTTCTGGAGTCTGAAGATGAACTATGTGTCTTGAAGAAGAGCTCAGCAGAAATAAACTCTTAATAAACACTAATGGAAGGAAAAGGGGAAAAAAGAGAAGGAGAAAGTGACAGGTGTTACAGAAAAGAGGAAAAAGAGGGGAAAGGGAGGAGGAAAAGGAAAATTTATTAAATGGAGTTACGTAGAATGTACCCAAGTTTTCCTTCTCAGTGTTCATGGGAGAATGAAGCCTTCCACAAAAGAAAAAGATTTCACCTCAGCATATCCTGAGTTGAATCAAACTTGTCTGATCTTTGCCATCAAATATTATTCAGATAATGGAAGTACTCTAAGGAAAATCCCTTAAAAACTGCATTTTTTTTGAGTGACCTTTTTTTTGGGAGGTAAAATGTGGGAAAACTGAAGCATACTCTCCTGCCTTCACTGCTGAATTGTTTTCCCCTTTACTTTTAAAAAAATATTTGCTACACCCAACTTTTCCCATAGCCCTTCACTGTATGAGGTCAACTTTTGTTTTCACAAACACTAGGAAGATTAAATAATAATTACCATAGTTTAAATTCCTTTCTAGAAACAATTCATTTAGAGAAAACAAAGGGAAAATTCACACATAACAAGGGAAAACGCAGTTCTTCCATCATCCAGATAAGGACACAAATAAGAATATTTCAGCAGTGGGGAGAAACTGCAAAACCAACGACTCCCGAGATGAAACAGTGAACTCATGAATTAAACAGGTGTGGAAAAGTAACCAGTTTTGAGGGCTGAAATGAACAGAAACATACTTTTTAAAAAAGTCTCAGATGAGGCATAAGCAATCAGCACCAAATGAAGAATGCTCTCTACCACTATTTATCTTCCACTGTTTTTACTGGATATCCAGACACTCATTCATATCACAAATAAACACATGGTCCCTTTGAGAACCTCTGCTGGAGATCTGAGTTTCTTCATTCATTTAAAAAGCTTTTGTTCGTGTCTATTATGCATCAGACACCGAGCTAGGTGTTACCAAATCAATTTGGTAACTGTAGGGCATAAGAATAGGGGAAAGACGGAAAGGTGAGATTGGGGTTCTCAGATTCACTGCTAAAGCCTGATATGCTACGTTTTGTCATCTGCTCCTATTTTTCATATTTTGAAATATTTCATCACTGCATCTGGAAAGTATAACATTTAAACAATAATTTCAAGATCCATTAATAGTGTGGAGTCATGGAATATAAAAGAGAAAATAAATTGAGAAAAATGCCACAGTAAGAAATATTTCAAATGTATATGACTTAATGACAAGTATTCATGTACACAGCCCAGCTTAAAGAAAGGCACAGAAATGCCTAAAACCATAATAAGATACTTAAAGAAAATTTAAAGGTAAAATTAGTGGTTAAAATACACAGGATATTGTTGACATTAATTCCTTTATAAAAATAACTAATATTTTACCTCAATGATAATCATAGTTATACCTGTGACCTCTCCAACTCATATGTTCTAATGAAATCAATATTTTATATCCATATTTTTCTACTTATAGAAGAAACTACCAGCAATGAACAATATATGCATGAAATTTTAATAAAATATTTTCATTCCTTAAAAAGTAGTCTGTAACAAAATGAACATTGCATATAAGTAGAAATATAATTAAAAGTAAAGCTATAATATTTATTTTTAACTTCTGAATAAACCTTAAGAATAAAGTTTAAAACTAACATGAAGGTAAAAACAGACAAGAGAATTTATCTCTTCTTAAAAAAAATGGTAATAATAAAATCTCATCGTTAAGTTAAACACATATTTCTCTTTCATCTAGTGAAATTTCAGTACAACAGTCTATAAGGAAATGTCATTTATAAGTTACTTCAAATGAGAAAGTTAATCATGTTATTCTGAATCCATGGCATAGAATAAAACTTTTATTCTTAGAAGGTTTATTTTCTTTAAACAAATTAGTACTTAAAAAGTACTCAACACCTAGAATAAAATGAATAACAATACACATTACAATCTTGGAAGAAGTCAGTTAACAAATTATATTTCATATAACAATGCATACTGATTTTCTAAAAGTAATTTCTAAGCTGCAAAATGAAATGAGAGATTCAAACTCGAAATCAGAAGATTTACAAATTCCCTTCATTTGCGAGATAATGCATAACTTTATAGTATTAAGGATGGAACTAACTTTACATAAAACGTGGCCAAATGATTGTTATTGAACATCCGTAATGATCATTTTCCATGAAGTTAAATACTTATAATCATGAAGTTTGATTAACATGCTCTGGTTTCTTGCATGCCATGTTATCATTATAATCAGAAAACTGAAAGAAATTTTCTCCCAATTAAATATAAAACAGATGAACATACTTAGGAAGAAAACATGTCTTACTGCCACTTGTATACTAAGATTGCAAATATATATGCATATTTTCATCATAAAGGAAATCAGATCATTTAGTATCCTAATTTTTATAACAGCCTAATATACTTGAATAATACTGTGTATACCCAATGCTTTGTTTTTCACAATTACCTGACAGCAAGTTTGGTTTTTATTTTCCTTTTTTTCTCTTTCTTTTGTTGCTAAAATAATAGACCAACAAGAGAGAGAAAATTAACGTATCCCTTTTTTCACCAGAAACATTTACACTTCTATTTTAATCCCCTTTTTTATAATTAGTCTAAAATATAATCTTTAAGTAGACAATACTGACAGTAAATTTCATTTACCAGAATTACTAATTCTTTTTCAGCTGGAGATTAACAGCTTTGAATAAAAAGATCTAGCTTTTCTGATACTCAAGGAAAAATATACTTGTTTGCAATCGGGCACTATGGAAGCAGTTTTCTTCCCTTACTACATGCAAATGAAATTAAACACTGGTAATTTTCCCTCTTCAGTTTCCCAATTCACATGAGAATGATGTCTGTTATCTAATGGCCCCTTATGCATTATCTGTCAATAACTCATATACACTCACTCATTCAAAGGTTAAACTAGCCATTTATATTAAATAATGGCCTGTATGCTAGTCACTTTAATAAGCTTGATATACTTAGTGTTTTACCTTAAGGACTGCACTGCAAAATGTTAGCTAAACCCAAAGGACATCTTCGTCTTAAAGTCCTCCTGTAGTTTTATTCAGATTGTCTTGCTTAAATTACACCATGAGAAAGTCCAAGTATTCTATTCCAAATCACTCCAAACAACTCTTGTACCAGAAATTCCAGTGAAGAGGGAAATTTTATTATAAAAAATGATGTCAAGTAGAACTCAACAATTCTAAGCTAAAAGCATCCATATTACAATTTGATTACAGAAAAACCTTCCAAATCCTCCTACAAAATGACTTTCTTGTATAGATTCACAGTTTCATATATATTTTTCATTAGTTGCTAAGTGGTAGAAAGCACTGATTCCAACTGTACATTGTAAAAATGTGAAGTTCTATACTGGATTATCCAAAAGTCATTTTAAAAAATCACACTATAGTGTCTTTTATAAAGGACTCACATGGAATTATATGAAATACACAGCTTCCTCTGTCGTTGCTATGTATAACAGAACTAAATGTTTGTTCATAGAAACACATTTAGTAAAACTTTTTACATCAATGTGAAAGATTTCTCATTTTATCAGATCTGATATATTCCAGATCATACCACTTAAAAGTTCAAGGAAAAATCGTATTTTGAGAATTAAAACAGACTGTAGTCAGCATCCCTTCACAGGTATGAAAATAAAACAAAAAAACCCACAACAACTGCAAGCTGAAATTCTAAGTTCTATGCTGCTTTTTCTTCGCTAAAAAGCATGAATGTTTAAAAAGTTATTTAAAGCAGGCTACTTTTTTAAAAACCACATACAAAAATCAAATCCAACATCCTCAACAGGCACATAGAGAGATGTAAGGCTGAAGCTGCTATTTAACACTGGGAGCTCAGCCTAGTGCTCTGTGATGACCAAAAGGGGTGGGATGGGATGAGGGGTTGGAGGCTCCAGAGGGAGGTGATGTACATATAATTATGGCTGATTTGCACTGTTGTACGGCAGAAACCAACACAACGCTGTAAAGCAATTTCTCCCCAATTAAAAATACATTAAAAAAATAAAATGAGTTTATAGAAAGAAAAAAAGAAAAAATGTAAGGCATACTCAGGATTCCCAAGTATCAACTTTTAGGGATGACTGCGTTCCATAAGAATAGACACATTGTGGTATACAGTAACATTTACAACTCCAAACATACTTATTGTATAAAAATAATATATAACATTATCAGCTAGCAACTTTCGAAAATGCTTTAAGGAACAAAACACACTTCTTTCTGAAAGCAAATGCATGAACTAGTCACTACCCAATAGCCAAGAAGATATAAAGTTCACACCGGCTCTCTCTTTTAGATTGTGTTCTTAACACTATCAAAACTCATTTAAAAATAAAAGATATCCCACCAGGTGGAGGTATCCTATGAATCCTTAATTCCTTCTTGTTTTCTTTAGAGAAATTTTCTTAATTTCTTCTTTTCTTTCTTTACCCTACTGAATTTTTCTCATTCTCCCTCGTAGACATAAAATAACTTATATTTAAATTAAGGAGCCCATATTACATGGAAATTCTGAAAATACTTTAAAAAGTTTGATAGATGTTTAGATTATTTGGTAATCATTGTCCTGTTAACACATATGACACCAGAAGTCATTTGAAGTAACACTGGTCCTTAGAGCAAGCACACTGTTACCTGACCCTAGGAATTCTGCTAGGTATTTTCATTAACAAAAATGAAAGGCACATCCGATACTACTGGGCTCACCAGTTAGGAACAATGCTGGTACTTCAACTATGCATTATCTGGCTACATTCTCATGACAGTTTTAATTCTCAGCACAGGTACCTGAAGTCCATCTCTACATCTAACAGAGGTCTAGGTTTAGAGAAGCATTTTCTGGATAACATTGGGCAAAAAAGGAAACATCCTTGGAATACTTTCTGTAAAAATGAACATGAGTTGAGAGAATAACACTGCAAATTATTAAAATTTCTATATTTTAAAATAGGTAAAATATCTAACATTTTTTACTGCAGTTTTCTCAGTTCAATATACTTTTCAGTCAGCGCTTCCATGCAATCATTTATGTGATGCCGTGTCTGCTTGGTTCAATGATATATTAAGGATGAATTATTAAGAATTAAAGAATCTTAACCTACTGAAACGTTCATTATTAAAACCTATATTTATTTATTCAGATACTTCATATTTAAAGGTAAACCCATGCTCCTCACAATCATCACTATCACCACCACCAGAACCAGTGAAACAGAAAGCAAACTTAGAACAAGCTATTAATAAGTCAAGAACCAATCCTAGGGCTTATTCAGAAGCTTCTGTTCACTTGTTTCCTTCTGCTCTCTTTTCTCCTTCTTTCTTTTCTTTCATTTTCTTCTTTTACTGTAGGAGAAAGAGCCATTTAACTTTTAAAAATATATATGAGGATCTGAGCAAACTCCAGATGATAGAGGAGAGCGAAGGAGCCTGGCGTGCTATTATAGTCCATGGGGTCACCAAGAGTTAGACACGACTTAGCAATTGAACAACAACAACGAGAAAAACATTAAAATGTAAATGGCCAGAACTCATTTCTACACTAAATCAGATATCCCAGCTTCTAAAACTTTCCACCCCAATCCCACCCCAAACACACATTAAAAGTACATTCAATAACAACGGTACACCATAACTGCTCTCATTAGTCATTGTTTTTCCAGTCCTTAAAAATAATATCAGACAAAAGGTTAACTTCATTTTTCCTTCATTTCTGTGTGTTTGAATAAGCGTGTGCTAGGGAAAGGGCACACCTTATACTCTTTACATTGCCTGGCATCACATATGGAAATCTGATTATTTTTCCCAATTGTTATTTTATCCCAAGGTCATGACTGATCTATTGGCAGATATCCAGAAACGGATGATTCATTGCACTAGTGAAAATGTAGTTCATAAAAATACCATTTATGTCAAAGATAGGCCAACTATAGGAGGACAGAATGTGGATCTACTCAATCAAACAATAAAACTGTGAATGAACATTATTAAAAAGGAATATGCTTAAGCCTATTTAAACATAGTCATTCTCGCTCCAATATCTCTGGTTAAAGCTATGTCCTATGCTGAAACACAGATATTAAGCCAGATTAGTTGCAAACAGAGAGTTAAAATTTAATTATCTATGCCAATCGTGCAGGTCATTGGTGCACATAATCCATAAAGTATTTGTATGTGAAAGACAGACATTTGGGTATCTCTGATTATTTTCAATAAAATAATGAAGTCATTATGAAAAGTCTATTTGCTTAGACTCCCAAATCTGTCAAACTGTTCACATTAGCTCCAGAATTCCCGCTATGCAAGGGATGAACTAAGTAGCTCCTAGACTAATGGAAAGATTGGCTTAAAATTGACCTTGGCTCTCTCTTTATAATTAGCTGATTCATTCCCTAGGGGAAAGAGGTAATTAACTTACTGGTTCAGAACTTCCTTAGGAAAGAAATTTAACCATCTCACTTTAAAAGAGTTTTCTTTTTTTTCTACAGATCTAATGCAATCTCAGATTCAGATAGAAATGATAATTTATAAATTCTTTCAAATATACTAGGTCCATGGCTCCACACAATAGCCTATGACTTGGTTTAGGCCAGAAAGACAGCCTTAGGCACAGGCTGGATAGGTGATATTGACGAAGTCAGAAAGCCACTTACTAGATAAAACAAAATTAGAATTCAAGTTTCCAGACTCTCCATTAAGTTTTCTTCCTCTGATACTACAATGCCATTTCTATAAGAACGTTACAAGAATATCTACAGTGTGGTGATGTTTCCAATTGAGATACTATATTAGCAAACTGAATGTGGGAACAGTTATAAAAGCATTCATTCCAGAAAATTCCATTAAAAATGAAACCTTTATTTTTGTCTTAAGACTCCTTCCACAAACCAAAACTCTTCAATGCTTTTAAATAACACATAAATGGTGGCGGTTTAGCTGCTAAGTTGTGTCCGACTCTTGGCAATCTCATGGACTGTAGCCTGCCAGGCTTCTCTGTCCATGAGATTTTTAAGGCAAGAATACTGGTGTGGGTTGCCACTTCCTTCTCCAGGGGATCTTCAGGACCCAGGGATCGAACCCGGGTCTGTTATACTGCAGGCAGAGTCTTTACCAACTGAGCTACCAGGGAATGTTATATTTATGTATATACATCACAATAAACATCCCCTGGGTCTGGAAGATCCCCTGGAGAAGAAAATGGCAAACCACCCCAGTATACCTGCCTGGAAAATCCCATGCACAGAGGAGCCCGACGGGCTACAGTCCATGAGATTGCAAGAGTTGGACACAATTTAGCAATTAAACAACCACCACTATTTATGTATTATTTAAAAGTTTTGAAGAGTTTTGGTTTATGGAAGGAGTCTGAAGACAAAAATACAGGTTTCATTTTAAGGGAATTTTCCGGAATGAATGCTTTTATATCTGTGCCTACATTCACTTTGCTAATATAGTATCTCAATTGGAAACATCACTGCACTGTGATATTTATGTAACATATAAATTTATGTTATACATAAATATAACATTGCAATTTTAATATATTTATTTAATATTATTCTAACAGCAGCATTACAGAAACTTTGACTCTAAAGTAGTCTTTCATTCAATAGAAAAAAATGTTAAGTAAAATAAATATAAGCATCTTCTAAAATAAAAAAATGCATATTTTTCTGAATTACTTAGAAAGGGAAAAATCTCCAGTCTCTTTAAATACAAATCTATAAAGCTATTCCCATAGGAGAAAAAATGTTAAAGAAAAGACAAAATATTACAATAATGAACATTAATAATAGCCCAAATCAAGCTAAAATTATGAACATACCAAAAATTAAAATGATTTCAAATAATATAAATGATATTAATATAAATGAAGCATAACAGTAATGGACATATGTTGGATAACCACATTAGCTCATTATCGAAATCGGGACACCTCTGGGAATGAAAGGGGGGGCTATTAACAGTTAGACTGAACAAGAGGCATAAACTGGGATTTCCTGGGAAATAAACAGGACATATGATCACTCTAATTTTATGTCTTCACCATCTGGATTTTTTCAAGGATTTCCAAGCATCTCAAGTTTTTTTTTTTTTTAGGTCAGATTTTTTTTTTTTCCTTCATTCCCTCCTACCCCTACTTCTCTTTTACAATCCAGGAAAATATTAGTCAAGCCACTTAACTCCTTCTTCTCTGCATGTCCTATTCTATTAACTAGGGCAAGAAAAGTGTAGTAGTCTGAAAATCTCCTTTAAAAGCTATTACTTTTACAGTCTCAGTGTTATGGGCTCTGTGTTTCCATTTCAAAATGTCATGGCCAGGGCCCTGAAGATAAAGCTGCAGTCTGGTTTCTGCCTGAACCGATAGATACACTGCTCTGAGTTTGGCATCACCTGAAACTGGACTTTGAAAAACCTACCGCAGCTTATTTGAGGTATGTCTATTTGAAATGTGAAGTCTTCCTAAATTCAACATTCAGAATAAAGGAGGGAATGTGAAAGGGAAGCGTTGAAGAACTGGTTACTATAAATAAGAGGTTTCACCACACAATGTACAGTTAGGGTTTCTGAAGATGTTTTCATTAACTCTTCACGCTTAGAGCTTTCAAATGGTTTTCCATCTTCTTTGGAGTAAGGCCAAGCTCCTCACCAAGTATTAAATGATTTCCCCATTCCCTGCACACAATACCTCTTTGGACCTCTTCCTCTCCTCCTCTCCTGTTTCATTCACTCAGTACCAGTCAACTCCATTCACTGAATACCAGTCAACCCAACTCTCCAAGCCTCCCAGACCTCCAGCCAAGCTACTGCCTCAGGGATTGTATGCTCTGGTTGGAACACATTCCCCCTGTAAGCACTTAGTCACTCCCGATCTCCTTTGGTCTTCCGTAAATGGTCATTTCTGCGAGACCTTTCCTGCTGTTGCTGCTGCTGCTATTGCTAAGTCGCTTCAGTCGTGTCTGACTCTGTTACCCCATAGACGGCAGTCCACCAGGCTCCCCCATCCCTGGGATTCTCCAGGCAAGAACACTGGAGTGGGTTGCCATTTCCTTTTCCAATGCATGAAAGAGAAAAGTGAAAGTGAAGTCGCTCAGTCTGTCCGACTGTTAGCGACCCCATGGACTGCAGCCCACCAGGCTACTCCGTCCATTGGATTTTCCAGGCAAGAGTACTGGGGTGGGGTGCCGTTGCCTTCCCCGACCCATAGTATAATAGTCTCATTTATTAATTGCCAGGAAACAATAGGCAATGGCAAATAAACTACTATGAAAGAGATCCATTTAATCAGAAAAGACCTGGAAATAGATATAAGCACTACAAAGATAATTTTGCCCAAAAGTGCAGTTGGTGCCATCCCATAAGATACTGGTTTTGATTTTCCAATTAAGGTGTGAGTGACTCTCTGGGAAATTTTTTTTTTGGATGAGACATCCAGCATGTAACTCCTACTACTCCAATTTATAGTACTGAAATAATAAGCTATTTTTATAATAATACTTTACTGGCATGCAAATGGCTGAAGTATAAAACAGATTACATGCTAAATCCAGTACATAATTCTCTCTCTCCAAGTATGTGCTGCAGAATGGTATAAAACAGAATTCTTTTTTAGGGGCCGAACAAAAGATAATTCAAGAATAACCTAAGAAATTAACAGAAAAGCAACTCCTTATAATATAAGAAGGGTAATATAATTTTCAGGATTTGAAATAGCTCAACTGGAATTCCATCACCTCCACTAGCTTTGTTCTTAGTGATGCTTCCTCAGGCCCACTTGATTTCACATTCCAGGATGTGTGGCTCTAGGTTAGTGATCACACCATTGTGATTATCTGGGTTGTGAAGACCTCTTTTGTACAGCTCTTCTGTGTATTCTTGCCACCTCTTCTTAATATCTTCTGCTTCTGTTAGGTCCCTACCATTTCTGTCCTTTATTGAGCCCATCTTTGCATGAAATGTTCCCTTGGCATCTCTAATTTTCTTGAAGAGATCTCTAGTCTTTCCCATTCTATTGTTTTCCTCTATTTCTTTGCACTGATTGCTGAGGAAGGCTTTCTTATCTCTTCTTGCTATTCTTGGGAACTCTGCATTCAAATGGATATATCTTTCCTTTTCTCCTTTGCTTTTTGCTTCCCTTCTTTTCACAGATATTGGTAAGGCCTCCTCAGACTGAACTGAATACAAGTTTCACAATTAAAATTTATACTCAATATTATACATACATTATTTAAACATACAAAGAATACATATGAGAGACAATGCCTTACAGCTTTGAACAGAATGGCCAATATCCAGTCCCAAAGAAGAGTACCTGAATTTCTACCCTAGTTCTAGGAAGCCAACTATCGTTTTAAGGGTTTTGAACTGAAGATTTCTCAGTGCTAAGAAATTGACTGTTCTTCAGGATTCAGTTAACAAGTATTATCATATATCATGATAAGCATTCTAGCGAAACTGTGTGATCTTGTGGTCGCCTCTTTTCACTGGCCCTTTTCAAGAATTTTGTTTCCTATTTGGATCGGTTCATTCACTGCAAAAGTAAATCTTGACTTGAATAAACAACTAGGGAGGTTGGTCCTGTGCAGTCAGGTGAAGAAAGTGAATCTAAAGGCAGCATTAATATAAATTGAGCCCTTAGGACTTAGTCACAAGCTACTTAGTCTCTGCCTTATCCCTGGGCCAAATGCTGAGTTAATTGCTCCCTTTAGTATTATATATTATTCCCAGTACTGTCCACAAAACAGGGGTAAAAAGGGCAGCAGGAAAAGGGAGAGGGGAAAAAAAGGAGAGAATTGAAAGATAAGTAAACAGTGCTTTCGGAGTGACAGTAGTTGTTTTTTTCAGGTAAATAGGACAAGGAAGGAAATTAAGAAGAAAATAAACGGAGACTTGGGAAACGATGGAAGAAAAAGTCCAAGGAATGGGAAAAAGAAAGATGCTCAAAAGTAGAGATGGCTTATATTTGAAACCATTTATTGCTAGTCTTATATTAATATACACATATACATATATATACATATATACATACACACATATATTTTATACACATATACATACACATATATATTTTATCTCCATTACACCTTTTATCAGTCACAAAAAAAATCCAGCTCCCATAAAAATCACACTGAGTTTTTAATAAAAAGACTTTATTCAAAGTACCTTGACAAGTCTTTAAGTTTAAATTTTAACAATCTTTAGAAACTTCTTTTAAAGAAAAAAGAAAGAAAGAAACTTCTTCTCATAAGTCAAAGAACAAATTTACTCTAAAAGTCAAATTTTTCTTCTCTGGAAATGGATCTTGAATTCTATTTAACCCCCACTTTCAGGTCCTACTTTTAGGACCTCTACCTGAATTATAGTTTTCACTGACTTTAAAATATTTTATCATTATTTTATGTATCTCCAAAAAATAAAAACTACTGCCAGTTAATTTAAAATTTCTATCACTTGTAAGTGCATCTCAATTACAGAATGTGGAGGGAGAAAGTATTCATTTTATGATGGGTAAAATCTCTCAGCTGGCTGGCTGCCTCCAATCTCATGTCCCAACTTCCTGTCCATCCTTCACTCTGCCATATGAATTATCTGTACACGCTAGCGCTGTCCAGATGAAAAGTCACTGTGTCACCCTTCTGCCTGCATAAGTGAAATCTAAATTAAATATTAATAGCATGCAAATTTTTTCACAAATTGAACCCAATCAGCTCTTTAGTATTACTTCCTGTCACTCTCACAATATAAGTTCATCCTAAAGTCCTAATGAGAATCTCTCCTTTCCATAAACAGCAGGTTCTTTTCAAGACTTCCTATGTATGATATGAATGCTCCCTTTCCACAAACTGACTCTCCTCTCCACCTTCTTCATCTAGGAAAATTCTACTCACACTTCTTAATGAAGTCATTTACAAAGCATTTTCAAAACACAAAGTCATCCCAAAGTGCACACTGCTGCTAAGTTGCTTCAGTCATGTCCAACTCTGTGCAACCCCATAGACGGCAGCCCACCAGGCTCCACCGTCCCTGGGATTCTCCAGGCAAGAACACTGGAGTGGGTTGCCATTTCCTTCTCCAAGTGCACACTACTGTGCATAATTTTATAAGAATCAATTTCCAGATCTTCAATTCTCAAACCTCCTCTTTCTTAAAATCATCTTCTTGAAAACACTCTGGTTCTTCTTTTCCACCAGCTCCCCACCTGCCACCCCTTTCTTTCACAGTTATTCTTCTCCACTTTACAAATCTCACAAGAATACATTGCTCAAGGCTTAAAACATCCAAATCACCAAGCGACTGGAAACAACTCAAGAGCCCTAGTCTGGAGAAAGAGTCCTGGAAGAATCAAGTAAGAAATGAGAAAGACAGACTCAGTTCACTAGCCACTAACTCATAGTCAGACTCCATGCCTTTATCTACTGCACGGTAGAACTGTTTGCCTATCAAGTCATCTAACTTAGAATTAGCAAGCAGAAATGAGATGCTTTCAGAAGGACATACAGTTTACTTAAATTTAAAATGAAGTTGTCCTTTTTCTTACCAAAAATTAAGTCTGATTTGGCTTATTAGGTTGACAAATAAAGACTAGCTTTATTTATTAGATAATATGGTGAGCATTTTCCAATTTGAACTAAATCCAGTATTAGAGCCTTTGACCAAAAAATATATACAGATATTTAAAGCACATATAAATAACACACTGTAAGCAAGAAATGATATCCTTTACCCATGGATTATAATATTTACCATATCTTGCTTTAAATATCAATACTAGTTATATATCTAGTTCACTCCATTGGGTCATAACTTACTTAAAAAATGTCAACTGTGTGTAGCTATCTCTTATTCTCTTAAATATCTCATTTATTCTAGGTGTTCAATCAATTTTTGATGGATTATTAGATCAAGCAGAGCTACAATTAAACCTCCTTGTTAAAAATTCCTCCTAAAACACAATAGTAATCACATTGTTGAATAAATAAAAGACCTCCCAACCAGAACTACTCATTCTCTCCTAGATAACCATTTCATATTACTTGTAACTCACTCTGCCTACTATGCCAAAAAAATTACTTCATAAGTCAGGGAGGGAGAAATATCATATGACATCCTTATATGTGGAATATAAAAAGAAATGATACACATGAACTTACAAAACAGAAAGGGACTCACAAACTTAGAGAATGAAATTATGGTTGCCGGGGGGAGGGAGGGTTAGGGAGTTTAGGAAGGTCATGTACGCATGGCTATATTTAAAGTGGATAACCAAAAAGGACCTATTGTACAGCACATGGAACTCTGCTAAACATTATGTGCCAGCCCGGATGGGAGGAGGGTTTGGAGGAGAATGCTGCTGCTACTGCTGCTAAATCACTTCAGTTGTGTCCGACCCTGTGCGACCCCATAGACGGCAGCCCACCAGGCTCCCCCGTCCCTGGGATTCTCCAGGCAAGACCACTGGAGTGGATACATGTATATATATATGGCTGAGTTCCTTCACTGTTCACCTGAAACTATCACAAGATTGTTAATCAACTATATCCCAAGAGAAAGTAAAAAGTTCAAAAGGAAAAAATAAAATAAAATCTTTATTTATTTCGTTCATCATGAAAAAAATTACCTTAGTATATTTCATATTTTCTATAAGATCAAAAGCTTCCCAAGGTTAGGATCCCTATCAGACTGACCTCTGTCATCACCTCAGCACCTAAGGTCAACTTTCTTCAACATTTTTGAGTGAATTACTAATTTAAAATAAAGATATTGGCCTTTGCTCTTTGGAACTCTGATACCTAACTTAATCTTCCTGCCATGTGCTTTGGCCCAGGATAGACAGGGTAATTCCTAAAAAGAAAAAAGTGCTGTCAGTATATGAATATGATGCCACTGACTCACCATGAGCAGAGCAGGCATGCTGAGTTATTTTTTCCAGTAGTAATGATGAATTGTGCTGACTGAGGCATTTGGTTCCTCCTGGGGCCAATGGCACACATTTTTTTATATATAGCCTGCCAGGATTCAAGCTATAATTTTTGCCACTGAGTGGGGAGGGGGCATGTTTTTTCTTTTTAAAAAAATGCAGCTATTTCACTCAAAATGACAATACTGAAAGCAAAATGAAATAACCAAGAGCATATGCAACAGCCATAAATGTTTAGGATCTTGTTGGGAGACTTTTGACCTTCTGATCATCTCCAATTCCTTCATACATGAGTCAGTTCTGGTCTCACTATCTTATGACTGACCACATGTAAACCAAATATTTACAAGCTGAATTTTACAAGCTTTCCTTTCAGCTGCTCTCTGGCCCTACTATAGACCAGCTACATAGAGAAAGAAATACCCACTGCTTTCCAATTTCTATGTAGACCCTCCTTTCTAACACTCTTGAGTTTAAATTAATTTCATGACCTTAAATAAAAAAAAAAATACTATTTCTTTTGGTTCATTTATTCTGAAAATGTCAGTTTTCAAAATTGATGTTACTCTATTTTTTCAACTGAAGTATAGTTGATTTGGGCTTTCCTGGTGGGTCAGCTGGTAAAGTAATCTGCCCGCAATGCAGGAGACCTAGGCTCGATCCCTGGGTCAGGAAATCCCCTGGAGAAGGATATGGCTACCCACTCCAGCATTCTTGCCTGGAGAATCCCACGGACAGAGGAGTCTGGCGTACAGTCTATAGGGTCGCAAGAGAGTTGGATATGACTGAGCAATGCACACACACACAGAGTTGATTTACAATGTTGTTCTACTTTTCAGTAGTATATAGTCTAGCATTTCAACAGAAGAAAAGAAATCCTCAGTAATATATAAAGAACACTATACACATTTACGAATGCGTACTAAAATACAGTGCAAGTCATTAAACTGACCAGTGACATAAAACCAGGCTCTTGTCTTTTAAGGGATTTCAATGCAAACTGATACTCCACTTCTATGCCACAACATCAACGTGAAACATCACAGTGACATTAATCAATTCACTACTTAACAACTCATTATCTCTTAATTTATTATTTATTCATTTATTTGCCATTTTCATACATCATGTTGCCCTCTCCCAAAACAAACTCAACATGAACTACAAAACAATGGCTATCAGGAAATCCTGAACGGAACAGTAAACAAGAAAGGACACCAGCAGCAGCCAACGCAATGGCACCCACTCCAGTGCTCCTGCCTGGAAAACCCCATGGGCGGAGGAGCCTGGTGGGCTGCAGTCCATGGGGTCGCTGAGAGTCGGACACGACTGAGCGACTTCACTTTCACTTTTCACTTTCAGGCATTGGAGAAGGAAATGGCAACCCACTCCAGTGTTCTTGCCTGGAGAATCCCAGGGACAGGGGGGAGCTTGGTGGGCTGCCGTCTATGGGGTCGCACTGAGCTGGACACGACTGAAGCGACTTAGCAGCAGCCAACTATCCTGGCTTGCCTGGAACTGAGGAGAATATTTCCCTAATGCAAGTCTTTCTAAGATGCTAAAACCGGAAAAGTCTCCCTACTTGACACAGAAAACTGGGAACTTCAGTTTCTCTTATTATAGCAGTGAACTAAAAGTAAATCATAAACATTTGAGAGAGAAAATACATGCTTTTATCATTTTTATTTTCTATAATGTTTTAGAATAATACTTGTTTTGTTTGTAGATTTTAAGGAAAATATAAATAAGCCCTAAAAAAGCTTTTGACAATCCATTCTGTAAGTTAAGGAATTTAGTCTTAATGTTTACTTTTTTACTTTCTACTACCAAGTTAGCTGGACTTTATGTCTGAGTTTAAAGGTCAAGCAAAATAAATGAACTAAATTATTAGGTATTTAATTCAGATAAAAACTTTGGGAAATCTTAATCTAGAAAATCTCAGGTTTTTTTTTTTTTTAATTAAACACTTTGTGTTAAGTTTCCATTAATCAATTTTTACTTTTGTACCATGAAGTGGTACTAAATTGCTTGGCAAGTTATTAAAAGTAATAGAAAGCCTATCTACTTTAACATGTATGAAGGCAATTAATAGTTAAGGCAGCAAGAAATCGACACAAAGTAAAAAAATTGTACAAAGATAAATATAACAAGTATCTTTCATTTAGTCATAGCTTTTTGCCTAAAAACCAAATTCTCCTCTGGTTTGTTTCTAATCATGAACTCACAGAGTCTAAGTATTATTCCAAAATTACTAAAGAAGCAAATAATCAATCTGCTTAAAAGATATGAAGCTTTCAACGGAGTTATTTACAAATAATTACTGCAAGGAGGTTTTCTTTACAGCAAACTTTTCAATCACACATATATTACAGTGAATGAATCACAGGAATAGTTGACTTTTTAACACATAAATTATTAAAGCATGAAAGATACTGTGTGAGTTGTAATCAAAATAATAAAACTTTTAAAAGTATATACCTGAATTTAAACTACCCAAGTTCTACATAATTTATGCAATTTTAAAAACTAAACCCTTTTACAAGTTATCTAACTCATTTGGTGTAGGGGGCTGAATTGCCTTAAAAGAACATTTAAATTAAAATAGCTTTTTATCACATCTCATTTGGGGCTCAAAGAACAGTACTGAGGTTAACCATTCCCTGTTATCAGTCAGCTTCAATTTACATCACTTCAGAATTTTCAACGGGTTGCATAGGCATGCATGTGTGCTCAGAAATGTCTGGCTCTTTTCAATCCCATGGACTGTGGCCTGCCAAGCTCCTCTGCCCATGGAATTTTCAGGCAAGAATACTGGTGCATGCTAAGTAACTTCAAGTTGTAGCCAACTCTTTGTAACCCTATGGACTGTAGCACACCGGGCTCCTCTGTCCATAGGGTTCTCCAGGCAGGAATACTGGAATGGATTGTCATTTCCTTCTCCAGGGGATTGCCTCAACTCAGGGACCAAACATGAGTTTCTTATGTCTCCTGCATCGGCAAGCGGGTTCTTTATCACTAGCACCACTTGTGACTATTTGGGGTTGGCAAGGACATGAATGTAAACTCAAGTGCATTGGAAGATGACTGTTAATTAAAACATTACCCCCTCATTAGACTATAAGCTTCATGAAGATAGGGGTTGCTTTTATTTCTCTGCCAAATCCCTGAAGCCTATAAAGAGGCCTGGGCACATGGTGCCTGCTCAGTAAACATACTTAATTAACACAGTATATTATGGTCTTTGAAATCCTGCTTTTGGAACAATCAATTTATCTAACAACTAGTTGAAGTAATCAGATTTTTTTGGTAGCAATTTCTCATAGTGAAAGTCGCTCAGTGGTGTCCGACTATTTGCAACCCCATGGACTATACAATTCATGGAATTCTCCAGGCCAGAATACTGCAGGGGTAGCCTTTCCCTTCTCCAGGGGATCTTCCCAACCCAGGGATCTCCCACGTTGCAGGAGAATTCTTTACCAGCTGAGCCACAAGGGAAGCCACATATAATTAACATTTACCCCCAAATAAGTAAGAAAGTATTATTCGCTCAGTCATGTCTGATTCTTTGCAACTCCGTGGACTGTGGCCAGCCAGGCTCCTCTGTCAATGGAATTCTCCAGATAAGAATATTAGAGTGGGTTGCCAGTCCCTTCTTCAGGGGATCTTCCCATCCCAGGGATGGAACCCAGGTCTCTTGCATTGCAACTGTTTGTTGACAATTAACTTGTCTAAAATTGGTTTAACTTTACATGTAGAAAGGTACCTCCCTGCTGATGTTACTAAAGGTAATAGACTCAACTAAAATGAACATTAATTCTTTTAACATCAATGCACCCTTTGCACTCTGTAGGATCCACAGTTTTCTAATAAAATTGGTAATTTTTCTGTATTTAAATTTAAATCTTTGTTCTACTTTGAAAGAACTACAAAAAGGGACAATAAGTAAAAACTCACCATGGCTTGACTCTAAAAACCACTATACAGCCACAGCTGATGATTCATTGAAACAATACAGAAAGAACATGGACTTGACCTAGGGTGGCTCAGCCTGCAGTGGCTTGAAGCAGGATTTCAGTTCTCCGGCCAGATATAGAAGCTTATTGCATACAGATATACATATGGTCAGATATAGACATATAGATCTATATCTATATAAGATATAGACATAGTCAGCTCACTGTAGTGACAGTGATGGATCCTAGTTACTAGACTGCCAGGGACAGTGGCCAGGGACAAGGCCCCGGCCATCAGCTTTGTAGAAATGAATCCCACAAAGAGACAGAAGCAAAACAAGTGTTGATTAAGAGTACATGTGAACAGACACACATGGAAGGACTCAGGGAAAGAGTCTTGCCCTCATGGCAGTTTGAATCACTTATATAAGGCATTTCTTCTGGGTTTCCTCTGGCCAATCATTTTGCTTTGCTTGGCTCTGAGTCCATATATGGCTTATCTCAGGGTCTCCCCTGTGTGCACACACATCTCTTATCCAAGATGGATTCTAGCAGAGAGGCCTATGAGTAGATTGACATCACCTACTGTGGGGTGGCACCCCTCCCTTTCTGACCCCCAGGAGCACGTGTGTAGTGGGGAAGTTCTTCTTGACCTCGAGAATGAGAAAGATGTGGTCTCCTAATCTCTTATCTGGGCCGGGCTCAGCTCCTCTCTGCTCTTGCTATTATCTTTGTCATAGAGCAACTGTCCACAGGGGACAGACTCCAGCTGCTCAGCCCGGGACCGATCTATCTCCTGCCTCAGACTCACCGGGCACTGAAGAGACAACGGGAATAAGAGAGACAGCAGCCCTGCACCCAGCGTCTGTACTGTAGAGCACCTGAATAACAACCAACCAAAGGAACAAATAATCACAAATGGCAGCAAGAACAATGAATGAAGAGGGATACAAAGAGAGTAAAAGGGGAAATCGACTTTCAGTAGTATGGTCCCTGCAGGCTCTGCTGAGGAAATGACATGTCAGTCAAAATCTGAAGGATGAGAAAAACTCGGTCATGCGAAAAGCAGAAAGAAACACATTCTAGACACAGAAAACAGCAAGAGCAAAAGCCTGAGGTGGGAAAGAGCTGAGCATTTAGAAGACCCAAAAGAAACCTTGATGACTTGAGCAAAGTTTAAGGAGGTTGAGGTGGGGACACCACCTACGGCTAAACAAGTAAGCAGCAAAGAACATATACTCAAGTGCAATAGGAAGTCATTAAAGGGTTTAGGCAGAGGACTACTAAGATCCAAGAGAAGGTGTCTCTCCTCATCATGTGGAGAATAAGCGTGGGGAGCAGGTATGGAAACTGATGGTGACCAAACCCTTGCCTTTCAACTGAACTATAGTTTCTTTACAACACTATATTAGTTTCAGGTGTATGAAACAGTCATTCAGTATTTTTACAGATAATATTCCATTAAAAGTTATTATAAGATAATGGTTCTATCTCCCTGTTTTTGAACAATATATCCTTGTTGCTTATGTATTTTATACATGTGCTAAGTCGCTTCAGTTATGTTCGACTCGGTGCGACCCTGTGGACTGTAGCCTGCCAGGCTCCTCTGTCCATGGGATTCTCAAGGATACTGGAGTGGGTTGTCATTTCCCACTCCAGGGGATCTTGCTGACCCAGGGGTCAAACCCATGTCTCCTTCATCTCCTGCACTGGCAGGTGGGTTCTTTACTACAGGAGCCACCTGGGAAGCCCATTTTATACATGGTAGTTTGTATCTCTTAATCCCTACTCCTCTCTTGGCCTCCACTTCTTCACGTTTCCCACTAGTAACCACTAGCTTGTTTTCTATATCTGTAAGAAGGAAGCACTTTTTAAAGTTGTTTCTTTTCTTCTGAATTTCTGAACATTTCTTGTTTCATCCATCCTTGATATTTCTGCTACCAACACATTACTTCAAATAACCATAATCAATATGTCCCTAAAGAAAGCTCTGGACCCAGGATGTCCATTTTAAAAATTTTCACTCTTCCAGAAGTAAGTCAGAAAGAAAAACACCAATACAGTATACTAATGCATATATATGGAATTTAGAAAGATGGTAATGCTGACCCTATATGTGAGACAGCAAAAGAGACACAGATGTATAGAACAGTCTTTTGGACTCTGTGGGAGAGGGCGAGGGTGGGATGATTTGAGAGAATAGAATTGAAACAGGTATATTATCATATGTGAAACAGATTGCCAGTCCAGGTTTGATGCATGAGACAGGGTGCTCAGGGCTGGTGCACTGGGATGACCCCCAGGGATGGGATGGGGAGGGAGGTGAAAGGGGGGTTCAGGATGGGGAACACATGTACACCTGTGGCGGATTCATGTCAATGTATGGCAAAACCACTACAATACTGTAATTAGCCTCCAATTAATACAAATAAATTTTTTTAAAAGAACTAAAAATCTTCACTCTTATGCTTACTAGTTGTGTAAAGACTCTAGTTACCATAGTTACACTGTTCTCACCTGTAAAGCTGAGATAAGACTAGAACTTATTCCCTAGAGATATGAGGATGATTATATCACATAATCTATGTGAATCTCTTGGAACAGTAGACTAATAAGAATTAAATAAGATAATCCATACAAAGCACTTGGCAACTACATCATTATAATCAGAAGTCATAGTTGCTATTATTTTAGTCATAACTATTATTAAAAGCAGAAGTCTTCCTTCATTGGCTACCCTTTTTCTATTAGTTTGAAAATACAAGTCCTCCTGGAAACTTCAAGCCCAGCAGAAAATATCACAACTGCAATTGTGGCTTTCCAATTACAAAATCTAACATGCATATAATAACACTTCCCTGTGAGTAGATGAATATAGCATTATCACTGTGTCAGCTGAATCATCTGAATTAGATTTACCCAGCATTCTGGGGAGTGGATGGTTTGGGCATTAATCTGGAGATTCAGTGATTAAGAAGTCAAACAATATCCACACAAAATACCATGAAAAATATAATACAAGATAAGCTCACATGCAGAGAAGACAATGGCACCCCACTCCAGTACTCTTGCCTGGAAAATCCCATGGACGGAGGAGCCTGGTGGGCTACAGTCCATGGGGTCGCTAAGAGTCAGACACAACTGAGCGACTTCACTTTCACTTTTCACTTTCATGCATTGGAGAAGGAAATGGCAACCCACTCCAGTGTTCTTGCCTGGAGAATCCCAGGGACGGGGGAGCCTGGTGGGCTGCTGTCTATGGGGTAACACAGAGTCAGACACGACTGAAGTGACTTAGCAGCAGCAACAAGCTCACATGAGAGAAGGCAAACCAGTAATGAGCATGCCTAAAGATGAGGTTGACTACCATCAATATACATAAAAATTTTATCGATAGCATCAAAACAGATTCTTAGCTTTTTAATACAGTCCTTCACAATAAGATGTATTAGGTCTGTTAACAACCGTAAGTTTGCTTTTGTTTGTGTAGTTTTTTTAATAGACCTCAGCTTCTGGAAAAAGTGATCATTCTGCTTCTGCTCAACATGGTGCCCCCAGCGACCAGATCAAAGTGAGCTTCTTGGTGAGCAATGGTAGTAGATGCCCAGAGCTCCCAGTCAAGGACTCCCTTCTAGACTCGATTTACTCTTCTCCACTGCCCCGCTCAGCTTCCAAGAGCACATGCTGTTGACTACTTATAACTGCACCCCTCAAGGCTGTACCGCTTCTCTGGTTGAGGCAGGACTGCAAACGCCCATCCCGTCGCCTCCATATGGGACAACTCTGCAGGACAATCTAGCTCCACAGCTCATGATAGGCTCAGCACACACCTCTATCGAAACTGCATCATGACTCAATTGCTCCTTATTTCACATCCTTACTCCCTTCACTCCTCCACAGGTGCAGACCACCAGCAGACCTCCTGCCCAAAATTTTCAAACTCTGTTCCCCAGCAACCTGCCATATGAACAACGCCCAACAAATAACTGTAGAATAAATGAATGATTTTGCTACTAGAGCCATACATACCCTTCTTTCGAAAGAAGAACACATCTTTAAAGCAGAAGCCAACAGTTAAATTGATAAGAAAGTATGTGAACAGCTTTAAAAACATAGTCATCTTTCCATTGCACTGTTTTACTTCATGTTAAGTTGTCGAACAAAAAAATTACTACCTAAGCTGGCTTCCCTGGTGGCTCAGAGGTTAAAGCATCTGCCTCCAACGTGGGAGACCCGGGTTTGATCCCTGGGTTGGGAAGATCCCCTGGAGAAGGAAACGGCAATCCACTCCAGTGTTCTTGCCTAGAGAATCCCATGGATGGAGAAGCTTCGTAGATTATAGTCCACGGGGTCGCAAAGAGTCGGACACGACTGAGCGACTTTACCTTTACCAAGCTGGTTTAATATCTTGTCCTTCACTCCAAGTCCCCAATCCTTTAAAAGGCTGATGACATTAGTTTTATAAGTATCTCAAGAAAATTATTCTTATTTTTAGAGACAAAATAATGTGTGGTTAAAATAGACATCTTGGACCAGTTCATTTCTTTAAGACCTCCACATCCAACTACTTTCTTCTTAGGAATAGACCTACTGTACTTACAGAAAAAAAAAAAAATGATTTAATTCAAGAAATAAAAAATTCAGTTTTGCTAAGACAAAGTTAATATCTTATTTTTAGGTTAAAACAGCAGCTTACAGATGCTTAGTGTAACTATAATTTTATATATAAAATGACAAAAATTAAATATATAACCAAAAAAGTCTTAAAAACCAAAAATAATTGGCAGATTCAAATTGGTACATGCACACTACTCAACATAAAACAGAAAACTAATAAAAAACCTACTCTATAGCATAACCAACACTAGTCAGTGCTCTGAAAGGACCTATATGGGAATGGAGCCTAGAAAAGAGTGGGTATATGTGTAGGCAGGGCTGATTCTCTTTGCTATATGGAAGAAATTGACACACCACTGAAAATCAACTATATTCAAATAAAAAAAAATAATAAGCAAAATATACTAAATATGGAGGTCAGGGAATATTATTCAAGCTTAGTTCCCTCCATGCTGCTGCTGCTGCTAAGTTGCATTAGTCATGTCCGACTCTGTGCGACCCCATAGACAGCAGCCCACCAGGCTCCCCCGTCCCTGGGATTCTCCAGGCAAGAACACTGGAGTGGGTTGCCACTTCCTTCTCCAAAATAAAATACCTAACTCTCCTGGGGCTATTTACACTCCTAAAGTGCATAGCTTAAAGATTTAGGATTCAAAAATTAGAGTTTCATCTACTTCAAAAATAAATATTTATCTCAGACTACAGGCTAGAATGTTATTTTGGTGGGAAGCCCTTCAATTTTAATGGATGTAAAAAGAGAACCTACTCTATTCACCAGAAACTAGAACTACATTCTCAAATATATCCTATTGTCTATCCCTCGGCTAGCCTTCTGAGACTTAATTCTCTCTCTGACCTAAGATGTTTTGAATGTCTTACACAATTATTACTTTCCTGGCACTTTGATGACTCATAATTATTTTTAGGATTAAAACTCTAACGTAACCATCCCTCCATTTGCTGACACTCCCTAGTATAACTGAAACATACCCATCTATCATCAACAATTAAATTAACTTCCTCTATCTACAAATACTATTAGTCAAAGAAAGTTTACTAACAGTCAGGAAACAGATTATGAGGAGTTATTGAATCTCATAAGCAGAACTTTAAACAAAAGTTTATTTCTGCCAATAACTGTGAAAGGTTACAGATGTAACTGAAGTTCCTTGGTCCTCAATTGCACCTTCAGTTCAGTTCAGTTCAGTCGCTCAGTCGTGTGCGACTCTTTGTGACCCCATGAATCGCAGCACGCCAGGCCTCCCTGTCCATTACCAACTCCCGGAGTTCACTCAGACTCACGTCCATCAAGTCAATGATGCCATCCAGCCCTCTCATCATCTGTTGTCCCCTTCTCCTCCTGCCCCCAATCCCTCCCAGCATCAGAGTCTTTTCCAATGAGTCAACTCGTCGCACGAGGCGGCCAGAGTACTGGAGTTTCAGCTTTAGCATCATTCCTTCCAAAGAAATCCCAGGGCTGATCTCCTTTAGAATGGACTGGTTGGATCTCCTTGCAGTCCAAGGGACTCTCAAGAGTCTTCTCCAACACCACAGTTCAAAAGCATCAATTCTTCGGTGCTCAGCTTTCTTCACAGCCCAACTCTCACAACCATACATGCCCACTGGAAGAACCTTAGACGGACCTTTGTTGGCAAAGTAATGTCTCTCCTTTTCAATATGCTGTCTAGGTTGGTCATAACTTTTCTTCCAAGGAGCAAGTGTCTTTTAATTTCATGGTTGCAGTCACCATCTGCACCTTACTGTATGCAAATACAAGCATCTCACTCCTGTCAGAAGCAAATAAATCATTTTCTTAAAAATTCACAGGCTCACCGAATTCTACTTTCCAACAAAATTTAAACATTTGTTTACTATCATTCCTGAAAGCATTAAAGGACTTTGATGTCACTGTTGATTACTCCCTTTCTCTTTCTCAGTAAAGTCAAAATCTCAATAGGCTAACTTAAAGCAAACAAACATCCATGAAGGAAAAAAAAAAAAAAGAACTTAAAACTCTGTCTTTACAGAAAGAAGAAAAGCAATTCCAGAAGAATATAATTCTATCCAGATATAGGAGAGGATCTAGAGAAAGTTAGGATATTTAGTTATCACGATTTGGAAACAAGAAGCAGCAATGGAGAAAAGCAAGTAGATAGTAATCACGAGGGTAATAGTTAAATACGAACTGATCAGTAGAGAGGAAAATGATGATCATTTAGTGATTCATCTTTGCTTTCCCAATTTTTCTCCAATCATATATTAAGATAAATTGTTGGAATAGACACTCACTACAAAAAGTTGACATTCCAACACAGGCTAAAACTAACTTGTCAAAATTATCACTCCTTTAGGGAATCAACTGGGGCTTTCCTGGTGGCTCAGCTAGTAAAGAATCTGCCTGCAATGTGGGAGACCTGGGTTCAATCGCTGGGTTGGGAAGACTGTCTGGAGAACGGAATGGCTACCCTCTCCAGTATTCTGGCCTGGAGAACGCCATGGACTGTATGTGGAGTCGCAAAGAGTCAGACACGACGGAGCGAATTTCACTTCCCTTAGGGAATCAGTTACAATGGGGATTCTCTCTGCACAGCAAGCCACACCAACACTTCAGTCTTCAAGCATAGTAACAGTTAAAATGTAGCTCCCCTGTGGTGGTGGGCCCTAGCAGATTTTCCTGTACACGATCAGCTAGATCCTAAGTGACTGTAACCTAGGACAGTTTGACCAAAGAGGTTTAGGGTAACAGGAGGCTAAAGCAACTACTTCTTCAGGTTGCTCCTGGAACACAAGAACAACTGGTTTGAATGTCATGTTACTCTACAGTTCTACAAGTACTTGGGTTTAGAAATAGAGTGGAGGAAAGCATTTTTAAGAATGAGAATAGAAGTAGGATCAAAGCAATAGTTAAAATTGGGAATGCTCTGAAAATCTTTCAGCCCTTTAAAGTTTACATACACAATAGAGTTCTCTTCCCTCCAGAGGATGTCACTACACAAAACCAAAGGGGAACACATACTTCAGCAGCAGCTACTGGGAATTACCAAATTACATAAAATTAATGGGATGTGGTTCTTTGCAATGAATAAATTTATGACTAAATGATAAATGCCTTATGCTTTTTATTCCACTGGGTAATCAGTTCAATCAGATCTATTAGAGAGGCCCATTACATATCTGATGGGCAGTTTTACTTTGCCCATCCTATTCAGATTTCTGTCTATGTTGAAGGAAAACTAAGCAGCCTGGACTTTGAATTTAAATGTGGAAAGGTGGGAAGTCAGATATGCAAAATGATAAAAAATTAAAAAGGAAACCAGGATTTGGTTAAGTCAAAGACACAACAGGATAAAGAGAAACAGCAGAAAAATTAAAATGTTTTGTGAATAAATCAAATATGTTCAATTTATTGTTTTAAAAATGCAATATTGGTAATATTCAGAAATTTTTTTCTATAAGTTAAAAAACAAAAAACTAAGGATAGAATCACTGTGGTCCAGCCTTAGCAGAACCCAAATCAACATGGATGGTTGTTTCATGTCCAAGTGATCCACGTGTAAACCTGCAGAGGCAACAAACAGCAGGCTCCAAGGGAATGTAAATAAGCAAGGCTCTTCCTACAATGAGATGGGTGTGTTGAAGGAAAAGAAATTACCTAAATTGTACTTCCTGTAATGAAGGATATCTTTACATCCCAATGAAAAGTTACTTCATCCAGAAACTAGCAATATAATTTTGCTTAGCTACCTCATAGTTTTGGGGTTTTTTTTAACTTTTTATTTTATATTGCACTATAGTTGATTAACAATGTTGTGACAGTTTCAGGTGTGCAGCAAAGTGATTCAGTTATACATATAAACCCATCTATTCTTTTTCAGATTC
>SJYX01003586.1:250019-294124 GCA_006410675.1 Oreotragus oreotragus | reverse complement strand
CTGAGTAGAGTCCTTTCTGCTATACAGTAGGTCCTTGTTGGTTATTCATTTTAAATATAGCAGTGTGCACATATCCATCTTAAACTCCCTAACTATCCTGTCTCTCCCTACCCTTCCCCTCAGGAACCGTAAGTTCATTCTCTAAGTCTGTGAATCTGTTTCCACTTTGTAAATAAGTTCATTTGCATCATCTTTTTTTATATTCCACATATAAGGTTTATCATATTTCTCTTTATCTGTCTGACTTACCTCACCCGTTATAACAATCTTTAGATCCATCCATGTAGCTGCAAATGGCATTATTTCATCCTGTTTAATGGCTGTGTAATATTCCATTGTATATATATGTACCACATCCTCTTTATCTATTCCTCTATCAATGGACATTTAGGTTGTTATCTCACAGTTTTCACAGGAAAGCCACATAAGCTAATATTTGGAGGCTTTATAAAGGTAAGAACATGAAACAGACAAAAGGTAGCACTAACATCAGAGGCAGTATCAGTGCTACTATCTACAGTACAAAGCAAATGCTCAACAAGTAACTGATAAACGAAAGAATGAAATTTTAAAAATAATTTCTAAAACCCAAGACCAAATCACCAAATGACTCCAATAGGTAACATTATATTTAACATCAGATTCTGGGACGTCCTAGTTCTCTACAGTTTATTGCCAATAAGAATTCAGTGTATACCATTTGCTGAGGCCTGTTCAAAGGACTTTAGAAATAACTTGACAATAGCTCCATGAGGTAGAATCTACCATTAGAATCTACTTCACCTATAAGCCTTTATTTACAGATTTAAAAAAATGACCTGATTCAGAACACAGGGCTAAATAATTCATCAAAGATCATAGAGTCTATAAATGGAAGAAATCAAATCTAAGAAACTGGCTCTACCAACCATGCTTTTAAACTAAAATGAATTTATTAACACAGATACTCAATGGCAAATTGGTAAGCATTATCTGTACAAACATTACAGTAGAGGACCAAGATAGTAGTTTCAGATAAATTCAGTTCAGGATCATTGTTAACTGGATTGTACAGTCAAAATTCCTTCCTATTCGGGAGCTGACTCAAAGGGGCATCGTGTCAATTATACGGGTCTCCTTGTTTCACTCCTCTCTGCTTCAAAATATCTCCTTGCCCAATTCCCAGACGTATCTGTAATGGCATATATTAAATAGGTTTGTTCAGATGCGAAAATTCTTCAGTGTGAGGAATTCTTAAAGAACCATAGTAGAAACACCTAAATTACATGAACGTCTACAGACAGACTTTCATTCACTAACTATTTAGTACTGACTGCAATTAGCATTACATTAGCCACTGAATGGGGACACACTAGCACTTAAAAGACATAATCACGACTATTGTAAAAATTGAATTAAGTCACAAAACATACTTATGTGAGAGAGCCTGAAAACTACCATTTGTTTAAAAAAAAAAAAATCTATTCAAAACAGGTATGTTACCAGTTGAATTTAAAAAGCTGAACTTCTAAAGGGAAACAGAAATGGTGAAATTTGGCAAACACAGGGGTCACAGAACAGAAGTCAAGTTTAACAACTCCATGTGCTTGAGACTATTCAGTAAGAAAAATGTAAGTTTAGTTTAAAATAATAGTAAAGCTGAATTCTCCACCCATTTCTCACATCATGGATTGACATGACTTCTAGGCTACCTATACATGGCATTATCAGAATTAAATTAAGAAATCTGGTCTTGGAAACATACATTACCATGTGTAAAATAGACAGCCAATGGGAATTTGCAGTATGACTCAGGGAACTCAAAACTGGGACTCTGTCAAAACCTGGAGGGGTGGGAGGTGGGAGGGAGGGGCCATATGTGTACGTATGGCTGATTCATGGTGATGTATGGCAGAAACCAACACAACATTGTAAAGCAATTATCCGTCAATTAAAAATGAATTAATTAAAAAAAAGAAATCTGTTTCTGATCCCTTGTACAAGAACTCCTTCTGCCATTGAATCAGTACTGCATGATCCACTAAACAGAAGCAGTTCATGCAATGGAATATTACAAGGTTGAAGTGAGCAGAAAGGTTGATGGTGGTTCTAAAAGAAGACTGGTTCAAAAATTTGGAAAACACATAAAACAATCATTCCCTCTTATATCTCAGCCTTCACAACCTACAGACTAGAAGAATCTTCTGATTTTTCCTTCTGCTCCTTTTCCTAAAACTGCCCAAGTCCCACCACTGCCCGGCTGCTTCAGGCACTCAGCCTGATGCCCTTATACCACACACATGCACACTGCACACACCTAAGCACACACATCTGCATAGACACAGCACATGCTCTTACTCAAAGACTATAGAAAATACCATCGATTCTGAAACACTCATAGAAACTCTAGGCTGAGAAACAGCACAGTGAGTTACAGAAGACAGCTGTGGGAATAAAGTGCATGGTTAATAATTCTTGGCCAGGAGCTGGACATCCTGAATCAAATCCCAGTCTCTCCCTTCATGCTTGTGTGGTCTTGGGTGATTATTTCATCTTTCTGACCCTCACTTTTCCCATGCACTGAATCTTGGATGAATAAATAACTGATTCACTTTCCACTCAAAACCCTTAATTCTTGAAAGAAAAAAAAAATGAATTTAAAGGAAGACAACAATTTTGATTTGCAGGATAAGGCTTCCGTTCTTTGGTATAGGATCAAAAATGTTCTATCTCATGATGGTTGGATCACAGTCTCTTACTGAGAAATATGTTTGCTTCCCAATACCTACAGCAAGATTACAACACTTTCCAAATAATGGTAACATTTCAAACATTAGAGGAATACATTAGTCACTCTGACTTTAAACGATCTGATTTTTAGTTCCAAAGTGTTATTTTAAAACATGCTTCCTGTACACAAGCTTATTTCTTAAAATACCTTTTGGAGAAAAGTCACACCAGGGTAAACTTCCAACAATATGCATTTCTTTATTCTCCACCAAAGTCTACTCTGCACCGCACGAAACTAAGTTAGTCTACATACATCTACAGGATCTCCTATTTTTCTTGCTTAATCATTTTTAAAATGTTAATGAGTAAAACAGGGAGGCTATATAATTAACCTTCCATCTGCAAGTTGAACAATCCAGAAACAGCATACAAAAGAGTCCAGTGTCACTCAGAGTACATAACCTGTTGGCTTTCATCAAGTCCATGGAATAAGAGGAAGTAAGAAGTCACTTTCTCCCTACAGTGTCAATCAGCACAAGCAAAGTGGACACTGTCCCTAGGCAAACGGAGAAGACCCAACAGCACACCTACAGAGACACACCAAGGTCACACGGGAAAACAAGACAATAGATCCTGTTATTTTATGTGACACACTTTCTATATTTTAAGAGTTTAAAATATTTTCAGTAGCTGTTCCTATGGACTTTCAAGTCAAACTGACACCAAGTCAAAACTGTCTACTCTGTACCTTATACCTGTTGGTAAAATGTTTAGACATGCCTAATACATCTCTCTGTGAGAACAGCTTTAAAGGAAACTATTTGGAATCACGTCCAAGCTAGGTCATAGTTTTACACAGGACACTGACAAAAGAAAAAAGGGAGAGAAACTGACTCTACCTGTGGCTTCCCTGGTGGCTCAGACGGTCAAGAATCTGCCTGCAATGCAAGAGACCCAGCTTCAATCCTTGGGTTAGGAGGACCCCCTGGAAAAGGGAATGGCTATCCATTCCAGTATCCTTGCCTGGAAAACTCCACAGACAGAGGAGCCTGGTGGGCCACAGTTCATGGGGTTGCAAAGAGTTGGACACGACTGAGCAACTAATATGTGAAACTGGACAATCACAACTCGTCAGCCTGCATATATTTCAAAGAAATCTAGTAAAAATGAGATTGGGAATCCTATCTCTACACTTGTTTGAATGGATTTTTTAAAAATGGATTTCCATCAAGGCTTTTAAAGAGTCTATCTCTTTAAGAGATGCAATTCTAATTATACAGAAGAGAAGGCTCACAGATGGACCAAGACTGCTTACAACCCTGAGCTCCACAATGCCCCAGTCTCAGCATTCAACCGCACTTGCTTCCCTTGTGTTTAATTCACCATCTTCTCCCATATGGTTCCAGCCCCAGGACACTGCAAGCTCAGTCTCAGTAATGGTGTCATGATAACTGCCATCCCCTCAAAGAGAACACCAAGGACTGGCTTCTGATTTTTCACCTTTTCTCATTAGTAGGGACAACAGTTACATTTGTATCTACATATCATACATCTTCACCAACACTTTATTTAGTTCAATTTGCTACCACATGCTGTGGGGTTTTTATTTGTTTGTTTGAAAAGGTCTTGAGTTTACCTTTTTCCTCCAAAGTCACTGCTGCCTCCTTGGATCAGGATAAATTTACCCAGTTTATCTCTAGAAGACTTACCTTCCTAAAACCTGTCTCGTATACACATCTAGATGTGTATAAGAGACAGGCTCACATGAGAGAAGGCAAACCAGTAATGAGCATGCCTAAAGATGAGGTTGACTACCATCAATATACATAAAAATTTTATCGATAGCATCAAAACAGATTCTTAGCTTTTTAATACAGTCCTTCACAATAATTACCTTCCTAACACACTATTCAGTATATCCTAAAACCTGTACTGGTTACATCTGCATTCTATTATATTTCCCAAAGCCTATTTGTCAAAAGAAAAAACTTTTTAAATTAAATTAAAAAGCACCTGTGACCAACTAGGGCTTCCCTGTTAGATCAGCTGGTAAAGAATCAGCCTGCAATGCAGGAGAACCTGGTTCGATCCCTGGATGGACAGATCCCGTGGAGAAGGGATAGGCTACCCACTCCAGTGTTCTTGGGCTTCCCTGGTGGCTCGGCTGGTAAAGAATCCACCTGCAACGCGGGAGACCTGGGTTTAATCCCTGGGTTGGGAAGATCCTCTGGAGAAGGGGATGGCTACCCACTCCAGTATTCTGGCCTGGAGAATTCCACGGACTGTATAGTTCATGGGGGTCACAAAGAGTCGGACACGACTAAAGCCCTTAGCGCACATACACGAACACACACACACACACATTCATACATCAAAAAGAGTTGAGTAATACAAGCTACATCCCAAGAGAGTATACAATCAATTGCCCCTGAAGGGTATTAGAAAAGGGCTTTGGAAGAACAAGTACCAGGAACTAGAAGACTGAAGTTTTAGTCTCTGTTCGCCCCTGGCAAGTTCATGAACCTCTTTGGCACTTCCAAAGATATAAAACTGAAGATTTTGAATAGATGGCCCTTAAGCCTCCTTCTGTGGTACTGGAAAAGACTCTTGACAGTCCCTTGGGCTACCTAGGATCCAGCCAGTCCATCCTAGGGGAGATCAGTCCTGGGTGTTCATTGGAAGGACTGATGTTGAAGCTGAAGCTCCAATACTTTGGCCAACTGATGCAAAGAGATGACTCATTCGAAAAGACCCTGATGCTGGGAAGGATTGAGGGCAGGAGGAGAAGGGGACGACAGAGGATGAGATGGTTGCATGGCATCACTGACTTAATGGACGTGAGTTTGGGTAGGCTCAGGGAGTTGGTGATGGACAGGGAGGCCGGGCATGCTGCAGTTCATAGGGTCGCAAAGAGTCAGATACGACTGAGTGACTGAACTGAACTGAAATGAACTGAACTGAAGGCTCCTTCTAGCTCTCCCATCCTGTTACTTTATAATTCAGACTGCAGAAGTCACAGGAAGGCAATACAATGTGAAAAGAAATTGAGTTTACAGCCAGATAGAAGAAAATGTGCATTCAGTTACTACATTAGAATTTCTTCCTTGAATTATTCTGGTTATAATTAGAGATGATGCATTTACAGCATGCAAAACATGCTGAAGAAATTGCAATTATTGAGTTACAGTGAGACACTGTTCTTCAGAGAGTCTATGTCATACCATATAAGATGGATTCTCATCTCTCAACTGCTTACAAGTATATATTTATATTTACTTTTAGTAAATAGTAAACATCCTATCAAATTCCACTACACATCAAACTGCTCTGGGGAAAGGGTTTTGTCAACCATTTACGCTGACTGGCATATAAGATCAATTCAATCAATATTTTTGATTTAACAAAGGTTTGTATTGGGTTATCTTTTTGCATTTCAAAGTATCTCTGTTCTTTTTTCCAAAGGCACTAATGATGATCTGGCTGTCCAACGGTTACATACTAACAAAACTGTCAAACTTCTAATTAGTGAAATTCTGCCAATTTTCTTCTGCCTGTCCCTCATTAGCAGGTACTCTGTAATTCAAATGTGAATTAAAATATCCTGAAGATTTCCGTCAGTGACCCTTAAGTGTTAAGCAACACTCAACAGGAAAAAACAAATCATTGCTTTGTGATGAAAGTGAAAGTCACTCAGTTGTGTCCAACTTTGTGACCCCATGGACTATATAGTCCATGGAATTCTCCAGGCCAGAATATTGCTGTAGATAGCCTTTACCTTTTCCAGGGGATCTTTCCAACCCAGGGATGAAACCCAGGTCTCCCACATTGCAGGCAATTCTTTACCAGCTGAGCCACCAGGAAGCCCTTGCTTTGTGGAAGGCAGTGTTAATATACTTTTAAAAAACGCAGACATTACGATAAAATTAGATGCTTTCAATTTCCTGTTTTATAGACATGTATCTACCTTTGATATAACTTTAAATACACTGTGAGCAAAAATAAGACAAATAACTTTTAGCTTTAAAATTCTACTTTATGTCATATAAAATAATGTCCATGTTATCATCTATCCTTATATTAAATCATTCATTTAAAAGTATGACAAAATCTTTTGAAATGGGATTGCTAGAAATTTTTCCTCCACTTCAAGAGGAAAGAGAGCATTCCATTTTTTCTTTGTTTGTTTGTTTACTGCATTTATTCCTCATTAAACACCAAAGTAAAACAGAAAAAAAGAGTTAACTAGAAGTTGAGCTATTATTTTGTGAGGACAATATGTTAACTTTGCAATATCTAGATAAATTCATTTAAAGTTATCAGAACGACTGTAGTTCTAAGAACATGACAAAGAACCTGTAGTAGACATTAGCTTTTACTTCATTTTATACAGATAGGCTTTTTAAAAGTTTATATTAATTAAGCTTTATTTTTAAAATAGGACAAAGATGACTAATTATCAACTTTCCCTGTTTACTTGTATATTAGCAAACATAAATTAAATCTGACAGAGCTAAATTATCATAAAGCAAAATAAGTTTTTTCACATTTCAGTGTCTTCTCCATACAACATAATACGGAATATAATACAACAAATTTTCTAGTAAATTCTTCCATAAATTATATAGCAATTCACCGTTTCTCTAATTTTTCTCAGTGCTAAGGTAAACTGAATAGCCTTTTAAAATTCAACTTCGGATGAACATAGATTATCATTCTGAAGTGCTGTGTAAGGTATTGAGGTAATATTTTATTGACTATATTATATAATATGTAACCTTTGTAAATACTTTATGGTCTAAATATTAAAACAAGGAATGAAACTAAGTTATCAGAATTTGAGAGCAATGAGATTTCTGATATAAATTTCTAAATCTTCTCTTTATAGATTAAGAAACTGTCCCCTAAATGAATAAAGTCCTCAGTCAGGGTCACAGTTACTGTGGTATAGTGAGAAGGCCTCCAATTTAGAGTCAAACAGACCTGAATACTAATCAAGCCCACCCCTCTCTGTGCTATGTTATACTTATTATTCTGTCATTCATGGCCTTAGTTTCTGCATCTGTAAAAAGGACATAATAATAAGCATTTATGTTGTAGTGACAACATAAATTGAATAGAGTATTATCATAGTACATAAAAGATGGTAAACAAATGTGAAGTTCAAGGCTTATTAAAGAAAGACCTACATACAATCTAAATTGCTTGCTTTTTTGTAAGTCTATAAGTCACCAAGATATTTTGCCTAACTTGCTACTTACTTAAAACTCAACATATATATTTTTCCATATAGGTTTAAACTCATTTGAAACTGTACGTTTTCCATCTACATAACAAATCAGCATAACTGTTAATCTGAAGTAACTTTAACAAATTTTTTTTTCCTTTCTATTCAATAGCCTCAGCTCTTTGTCCCTGAGTTAGGTTAATTTTTTCCAACTGCAAAATTTTTAATATGGTTGAAGAGTGAGTGTAATGCTCTTTGTAAATACAATGGACTGCTGACCTTAACACTAAATGGAAATAAAACATTTTTAAGTCCAGTAAAATGTCTCAATTGTAATTACCAAGTGGCCTTTATCTTGAACAATTAGTTTAATACAATGGTTTTAATAAAAAAAAAAAAAGGTTCTTTCTTTCAAATAATCTTTAACTACAGTCTATAAGAGAAGAACACTTTCAATTTTATAAGAGAAACTACATTTCCACTTAATCAAGAGAAAATTCTCATATTATAATTTTTATGCATTAATATCAACTTTCAAAAAAGAACTAGCAATGACTTTTTTAGTTCTCAAAGTATCATAAAATGATGTATATATGGAGGAAAATATGGAATAGTGAGAAGAAAACTAAAGGGGTGAGCGGGAAAAAAGTCTTAAGTAGGTTTTGCACCAGAAAAAAAATACATTAACAATATTATAATAAAATACACATTTTTTTATTTTTCAATATAGTACCATAGTAGCTACAAATGAAGAGCCTTAGACATTTTAATTTATTTTTTGCTAACCACAAAACTCAATTCCAGAGATTTTTCTCCTATGTGAAAATGGACATGTTGTCCCCAGTTGCTAAAAGTATTAATAAAAGGAAACATCTGCATAAGGTACATAGGATAAAAATTAGCTGGATTCAACAATGATCATTCCTTTGGAATATAGTACACTGACATTTTGGGTTTCCCAAGTAGATCAGATGGTAAAGAATCTGCCTGCCAATACAGTAGACCTGGGTTTGATCACTGGGTCAGGAAGATCCCCAGAGAAGGGAATGGCAACACACTCCAGTACTGCTGTCTAGAGAATCCCAGGAACAGAGGAGCCTGGTAGGCTACAGACCATGAGGTCGTAAAGAGCTAGACATGACTGAGTGATTAAGCATGCACTCACACTGACATTTTATCCTCTAGAATCAAAGACCATTTATTAAATGCCCCATAATTGCCAACCACAGAAATTGTCTAATGTTCTTTCTGAATAATATAAAACAAAAATGTCATAAAGATTGAAAGCAATGTTCAAGTCCCAGATGAACCAAAGGTGTACAATAAAAATTACCACTGTAATAAATTCTAATACCACCTTCCTTTGCCAAGAGGTTCAAAGATTCAGTACACATCAATTTTAGCCAGCGGTAAGAGGCATTTAACATTGCCCAAAGCAAAAAGCAACACAGGGTCTCACTTCAGTTCAGTTCAGTAGCTCAGTCATGTCCGACTCTTTGTGATCCCTTAAACTGCAGCATACCAGGCCTCCCTGTCCATCACCAACTCCAGGAATTTACTCAAACTCATGTTCATTGAGTCGGTGATGCCATCCAACCATCTTATCCTCTGTCATCCCCTTCTCCTGCCCTCCATCTTTCCCAGCATCAGGGTCTTTTCCAATGAGTCAGTTCTTTGCATCAGGTGGCCAAAGTATTGGAGTTTCAGTTTCAGCATCAGTCCTTCCAATGAACACTCAGGAATCTCCTTTAGAATGTACTGGTTGGATCTCCTTGCAGTCCAAGGGACTCTCAAGAGTCTTCTCCAACACCACAGCTCAAAAGGATCATGTCTTCGGTGATCAGCTTTCTTTATAGTCCAACTCTCACATCCATACATGACTACTGGAAAAACCATAGCCTTGACTAGACGGACCTTTGTTGACAAAGTAATGTCTCTGCTTTTAAACATCTACTCAAAATATAGTTATTTCTCACCATCTTTTTATGATTTACGTGTGATTATTTTTTCTCCCTGGCTAGTGATAACAATGAAAACTAAGACACACCACTGTGGTACTGGTGAAAAAAATGCTCTACTCATATCAATAACTCCATGGTAATCATTTTTAACTGTGTCCATCTAAACAGAAAAAAGAAAATGCTGCATGGAAATTTGGAATTCTCAGATCCTCTGAAGATTACATACTGGCTCCCATATTAGGTCCATGTATAGAATAATCCTGCTTTACGGATACTAGAAAATACATGGCAAATTACAGTCATTATTAATTTATTCTTTATACATTAGCAGCCTGGCTCACAAGCTTAACTCCTTATGTCTCTTTCCCCTTCCTTTGAGGCACTTCTCAATGATGTATCTCTCTAATTTAGCAGAGAATTGCTCTCCCATCAGTCTCACTCTGCCATCAAGCCCACACTTAAGATTGAGGTGAGGAGAAGCAGTGGAGGGATGAGGCTATTATCTGCAGCTGACTTTGGAGTTTGCCTCTTGCTAAGGCATGTGGCTTACATCGAGAGAAAAGGACTCTGGGATATCTAACAGAGAAGGGCACCCCTCCGAAGGATGGGAAACCCATCCTGACTGAGCAAGTAGGGCGCAAGGGTTAATCTAAGCTCTCTTCATCCATCCACACTTTTTCTATAATAGGATGGATGGCCTGGCTTTGTTCCTGATCAACTTAGCTGTTGATCAACAACCTGTTTCTGAGATAGCTTAGCTCGGAAATCCAGATTGTCCTTTCACATATTATGTGTAAGAACTGAGTATTGTTTGTCTAAAAGCCTTCTTTCCTTCCATCCCAGTTTAAATTAAACCAGAGGGCCGGGAATGCTTATTACCAGTTTAGGGCAAAGACACTGTTTAATCTGTCCAGGCATTTGTCAAACTCAACCAAGCACCAAATATACCCTTCTATGATTTCTGGTCCTATCTCAAGTTTTTATCATAAACAACAATGAAATTTCATACATGCAAATAATAGACAAAACCACATATGGAGCTCTATCATGACAAGTTTCTTTGCTTATGATTATGTAATGAAGGTATTCAAGCTGAAATATGACTGTCCCAAATGGCACAGTTTCTCTAACCAACAACCAGTAAATAGCAGATCCCTGCTATATCATTTTTTTAGCATACAAAATTATATATGTAAGAAGCAGATGGTGAATGTCAACTTGGCATCATTTCACCATCTGCTCTTTGTATAGCTAGTCAAGTTCAGAATGTTACTTAAAGATTAAAGAAAGACAACACTATTGTTGAAGCCAAGAGCAGCCTTCTTCCTTAGCTCTCAACATTTGCAATATATACAGCAAGTATTCATCTATGATACATAAAATCTGTTTTAATCTCACTCTATTGAATAAAACCTAAACAAAAGCATTCATTTCTGTAGTATCCCACAGATATTTTCTGGACAAGAAAGAAAAAGAGTAACACAGTTCTAAATAGCTAAATCAGGGATACAAAAAATAGACTGTATACACCACAAGAGGATATACAACAAGATAAACAGCAAAGCATAAATATCAGGGCTGAGTTTGTTTCTCATCTGCTACTAGATAGTATAAAGTATGTTAATGAAGGAAAATCTGCAACATGTTGGTTTCACATCTAAATGCAGTACAAAAGTGGATATACTTTGCATCGGCATATAACTTTTATCTTAGATATTTTTACAGTTGTACTGAAAAATGCAAAAATGAATTCTACAATACTTGACTAGACTCCATATATTAAAAACCAATTGGAAGCCATCTATTATTTTTTAAGGATCTATTTCCATCAAGTTCCAATAAATATTATTTGTGACAACATACACAAGGAAATAATATTTGTTAAATGATCTATTTCCATATAGATGCAAAAAAGACTGTTCATGACAACATGCACTAGGGAATAATATTAATCACCTATTTTATAAAGTTATTATGTTATATAAACACATTATAACACATGTAAGTATCGCTTACAAATATGTGAATATGTCAGGTAACAACAGCAATGCTTTCTGTAGTGTCTACTGTATTACCGGCATCATTCCAGTTGCCTTAACATCAGTCCTAAAAACACCCTATTCAAGGTCAGTTACACAATTTGCAGGGTTCAATGCAAAGATAAAATGCAGGGTCCCTTGTTAAAATTGAAGGATAAAAGCTTTTTTCCTTTCTTCCATGGTCTTCCTCTCTCAACCTATCAGGAGATACTTGCAGGGCAAAGGCAGATCTTCACAGGCACTTGCACCATCTCCTGTCTCTGACACTCAGCAGGTACACCACTAGCTGACCTGACATCCCCAGAGGCCATGCCCAGGCCCCACTGGAGGCCTGGGGAGGCAGAGGGGCCATGAGAAGGGGCATCCCAGAACCCCTCCAGAGAAGTGGGGAGACAGGAGCAGACAGAACCACACATAAGGCAAGGCTGCAAGCCCCAGTGCCAGGGACGTTGTCCCATCTGCCATCATTACATACATAAATCCAGAGTAAAACCTGCAAAAAATGTCAAGATGATGACCATGGAGCATTCAACAAGCACAGGGCCAAATTCTGAGTGCCAAGCCATGAGCTGAGCACTGGCTGAGTACCTATAAAGCTGCCCCTGACCACAAAAAGAAATACTATTCATCTCCATTTTACAGATGAGGAAACTGAAACAGAGAGATCATTAAATTCCCCCAATCAGCTGAATAAAGAGGTAGAGTCAGGATTCAAACTCACAAAGGACTTAAACACAATCCTGACTGTAGGGTTCATGTTCGAACACTATACTAAAAGGAAATTTAAAGAAATATATATTTCAGTCTCTAATAATTCATTTAATCTATTATTTCTAAACAATTATTTTCTCTATCCAAATCTAGAAGGCACATATACAAGTACTTGCTTATAAAATCACATACAAATATATTGGAAAAATTCTAAAACATATTCCTTTACATAAATAAGACCTAGATATAGAAATTTGATGATTTCATTTCCAGAGAAGAAGGGGGGCTATATTGTATGCATTAGCAGTTATATATGCCTTATATATTGATACCTGTATTTCAAAGATTTGATAAGTCATATTTAAATGAGTATCTGTGTCCCAAAACAGCATTTTAAGCCTGACTCCAAGATTTTCAGAAACACAAGAACAACCATCATTATTTGAACCCCAGCAACCATATGGAGTCTCTCTGGCACTCTCACACCTCTTTGCTGCAAATCATTCCTCCTTGGCCATCATCTTCTAGGAAACCGAATGTCTGGTATAATCATAAAAGAGCTTTCTCTTAATTTCACCATCATTTATACCAATAAAAAACCACCGATGTCCCAATCTGTTCATTTATTTGTTCAATGAATATGTATTGAATAAATTTGATTTGCTCCATAGACTTTAAATTACAAGTTTGCAGATTATCTGATTAATATATTAATAGATTATGATAGCATTCTGATTGAAATAAGAGCTCTAGAAACTAACCCCACCCCATACTCAGACTATTTCCAATGAATGAATCAGTCTTGTATCCTATCACTGTGTAAATGTAAAAAAAAAAAAAAAAAAAAAAGGAAAAGATACCACCCCTCTCTTTAGATCCACCTTAGAAAACAAGAAATCAATTCCAGTTTTCTTGGTGAGAATAAATGCAAAGAACATACTCTAGAAAATGATAAAGCATGGACAAGGCAATGGCACCCACTCCAGTACTCTTCCTGGAGAATCCCAGGGACGGAGGAGCCTGGTGGGCTGCAGTCCATGGGGTCACTAACAGTCGAACAGACTGAGCGACTTCACGTTCACTTTTCACTTTCATGCATTGGAGAAGGAAATGGCAACCCACTCCAGTGTTCTTGCCTGGAGAATCCCAGGGACGGGGGAGCCTGGTGGGCTGCGGTCTATGGGGTCACACAGAGTCGGACACGACTGAAGCGACTTAGCAGCAGCAGCAGCAGCAGCAGCATGTCAGATAAAATTAGAAAAAGAAATCATTCTACCTGTCAAGATATGTATCCAAACTGATATACTCAGTGTGACCTAAATCTCCACCAGCTCCCAGTAGGGTCTGTTCTTCGAGTTACAATTTAGCCACTTGTACTATAGATACTGTTTACATATCTGCCCGAACCACTAAAACTCGCTTGCATTTAAACTCTTAAAATGCAGGAGTCATTGATTTAGTGATTGCTCTATAACTTCCTTCAACTCCCAAACATTAATTATTATAACAGTCAATGTTGATGGCTCTTGGCAAGGTCTCTACAAATAAAGATTAAATAATATAATCTGTATTTAAAAGAAAAAGCATGCCCTCAGACCACTAAAAGACTGGAACAATATACAGTGATTCACACAGAAATGATCAGAGAGAACACTGTCTAAATGGACTTTGAAGACCAACTTCATCTGTGCTTAGTCGCTCAGTCATGTCCAACTCTTTGGGACCCCATGGACTGCAGCCGACCACACCAGGCTCCTCTGTCTATGGGGATTCTCCAGGCAAAAGTACTGGAGCGGGTTGCTATGCCCTCTTCCAGGGGATCTTCCCAATCCAGGGATCGAGACCAGGTCTCCTTCAAGGCGGATTCTTTACCCTCAAAGCAACCAGGGAACCCCGTTTAGTAAATTTAATAAATCAGTAAGTACTAGTTAACCATTCCTTCAGTTAGGCTAAATGTTAATTTTTTTTCTCTTTTGCTATGTTTGTTTATTTGTTTTTGAAGTATAATTGACCACGTGACCCAGCAATCAGGCTACTGGGCATATACCCAGAAAAAACCATAATTTAAAAAGACACATCCACCCCAATGTTCATTGTAGCACTGTTTATATTAACCAGGATATGGAAACAACCCCAATGGCCAACAGCATAAATGTGAAATATTGAATCTTGCCCTTTATAAATTGTGTTCCTACAGCCACCGTGACGGCACAAAAAAATTTTCATTTAGTCACTCAACATTTAATGACCTTACCTTGCTTCTGTCTCTAACTACACCATTCTTAAAGACAAATTCTGTGCCCAGTTCACCTTTGTATCTTCCATCATGAGCTTCCCTGGTGGCTCAGTGGTAAAGAATTTGCCTGCCAATGCAGGAGACTCAGGTTCAAGCTTCCATCATGCAGATTACAGAGCCTTATCCATAACTGCAAGCTTCCATCATGCAGATTACAGAGCCTTATCCATAACTGCAGGAAATAAGCCATTTGAGAATGAAGAAATTCTCCCTCCACAATGCCATAAACATAAAAAGCAGGAGGAAATTAAAAAAAAAAAAGCATGAGTCCCAGGATCAACATGTACAGCTCTATAGGAATATGTTTTATTTTTTTCCTTTGAGGAACCAGAAACCCTCAAGTTTTACAAATTTGAAATCACTGAATGGAAAAGCCTATTCCTCAAGACTTCTAATTCTGTTTCTCCCTATTCCCCACTGACTCTGCTCTAATCCACCACAAATCCACCCTTAGAGGACCATTCCCTAAGATTCAGTTCAGTTCAGTTGCTCAGTCATGTCCGACTCTTTGTGACCCCATGAATCGCAGCACGCCAGGCCTCCCTGTCCATCACCAACTCCCGGAGTTCACTCAAACTCACGTCCATCGAGTCGTTAATGCCATCCAGCCATCTCATCCTTTGTCGTCCCCTTCTCCTCCTGCCCCCAATCCCTCCCAGCATCAGAGTCTTTTCCAATGAGTCAACTCTTTGCATGACGTGGTCAAAGTACTGGAGTTTCAGCTTTAGCATCATTCCTTCCAAAGAACACCCAGGGCTGATCTCCTTCAGAATGGACTGGTTGGATCTCCTTGCAGTCCAAGGGGCTCTCAAGAGTCTTCTCCAACACCTAATCTCCTTTAAGATTAGGGCCCCCTCTTCTTTTATATCTTTGATTCAAACTTCCATTTATACAATATTTAATAACCAATAATCCCAGGTATTTGTACTAATTTCTATAAATCGTGGAGGCAGAACATCTTGCTCTGTTTTTCAAAAAAGGGAAGGGAGAGGCATGTCAGCAATTTAAAGAGATGGCACTTTGGCACAGAAACCAGAATCAGCATTTGCACTTAATTTCTAATTTGACACCTTTCCTTCTCTCTCTTCCTCTGTCTTCCCCAACTCAGGGAACTATGTTGATTCCTACTTCTTGAGAATAAAGTTCTCTATTATCATTGTTATTTTTTTAAAGGTAAAAATATAATGTTCCCTTGTTATTCTGGCTGCTTTAAGTGAAAACTATATTTTTCATTTTTCAGTTATTACATTTTTCAGTATAACCCAGCACTGATGCAATGCTAAGCCCTACATGAGAAAGGCAACAATGGAAACAGAAAACAAATTAAGACAAACTCTCTTATTCAATATTTTATCAAATGTGTCAGATTTATAATATCAATTTTATTTGAAAATTAATAAGAAAATTAGTCTTATTATCAACTAAAAGTGACTGAGATCTGGAAATATAAAAGCAGTGTATTCTTTAAATGCTAATCTTTCTAAAGTAAAAGCAAGTTTTTTTTAATTTAAATTAAAGGTTTATTTATTCCTGCCCTCCTTTTTATTTCTTACACTTCTGCATGGTGCCACATGTATTTAGATACTTTGTCCAAAACTGCACAGATACCAAACAAGTATGTTAGCTTGCCCTCTGTCTTGTTACTGTACTCACTGTTGGTACTATGTTAATGTTACTTTTTCATAAGAAAATCATAAAATAACCTTCAAATCTACTCTGACTTACCTTTTTCTTTCTTCTTTTTTAAAAGTAGGATCATAAATCATAAAATCATTTTCTTCTCTCTTCTGTCTTCACAATGGCCATTGAATGGTTCAAAGAATTGATGATTTACCCATATGTCTAACAATTTATATTCCTTTCTGCCCTTGGACCTGGCACTGATCTATTCATCACTCTTGTTATGTCAAGATTTTTACTGAAAGCATGTATTAAGAATTTTAACAAAAGTACACATATGGATTCTTAACAGAGATCTGTTTCTAGTCCAATATGGACACTAGACTATTTTGCTATCAAACCAGAGTCAGAATCAATCGAGTTCACTTTCTAAAAATTATCTTACGTCAGAAGAATTTCATACCAACCAGGAAAAAGGATTCTATCTTTCAGGCTACAATGCAAAAGTCAGCAATGCACAATCTCAGCTATTGTTCATTCTGGCAAATCACCACTGGCTGGCTGATTTACAACAGGTTGGTAATTATATAATGATACATAAACATGGCTAGAAATTTTCAAATGTCCACCTGCTGAAAGTGAAACCGTATGTGCTATAAAAGAAGAGTAATCACAATCGCTGGCTGACTCCAAAGGCAAATATTTGGCTAGTAAAGGCTGCCTGTTCACTAGTGTTAGTATTCATTGATATCAAATAAGCCATATCCACAACAGCAATTTCCATTTAAACGGTTGTTAAGAAGTCTGATGAAGTTAAACTGAGATATGATGACTGCAGAAGTTTAATGATGGAAGAAGTCAATAGACCTGTTATGAAACAGCTGTGTGTGTTGGCAAAGCTTGCCAATGGGATTTCCTGGCCCCATAAGTTACATGGTAGTCTTAGGGTTGTGTCCTAGGATAGCAGATTAAGCCATGGAGAGTAAGATAGTGTGGACCAAGGAAAATTGGTGTTATCACATAGCTCAGTTGATAAAGAATCTGCCTGTAATGCAGGAGACCCGGGTTCAATTCCTGGGTCAGAAAGATCCCCTGGAGAAGAAAATGGCAATCCACTCCAGTATTCTTGCCTAGGAAATCCCATGGACAGACGAGCCTGGTGGGCTACAGTCCATAGGGAAGCAAGAGTCCGACACAACTTAGCGAATAAACCACCAAGCACCACCACTAAGAAATAAAGCACTGAACTAGGTATTTTTAAGTACTATGTTATTTGCTTAGTGTTCTCATTAAAACTAAGTTTTATCCTTGCTATGTTTTTCACACATGAAAAAACAGAAGCTATGAAGGATTAATTTTTCTAGGGCCACTCAAGTGGGAAGGGATGGGATTTGTATCTAAACACGTGTGATTTCAGAACACATCTGAGCCCCGCTGTATACCCTTCCACTGATTACTTCATTTTTTCTGAGACGCAATTTCCATATCTTAACAAGTTCCAAAGATACTTCCATGTTATTATTTATTTCTGATTCTTTTAATTTTGCTGTCTTCTTTCTTATCCCTGTATAAATGCACGGTGGAGGGCTGCTTAATAGAGAGTAGATATATTAAGGCTCCAAAGGGAAAAACATTAAAGAAATGGGTTGGTTAGCTGCCTGCACCCCAAGTTGGAGAGAAGGTGAACATAGGAGACATTCAGTCAGTGCTCTAGGTCCACTGATTAATGAGAAAACCATCAGCCATTTTATTTGACATTTAGAATCTGCTAACAGTTTGCTGTGAAGCACATTTATTGCTTCATTTACTGCTTGTGGGCTATACTCCCTCATCTACAGTGTGCAAATCAGGGACTAACGGATTGATATGGAAGCAGTATTTATTACATAGGATCATTCTGATAATTAAATAAATCAATATATGTAAAATACTTGGAACAGGCTCTGGCATGTAGTAGGATCTATGAAGTACTACTTACTTTTCTTATGTTCACTCACAAAAACTATAGAATACTACACAAACCCTGAAAGACAATATTAATGACCGTGTAAAAGGATTCATGCTTAACACACAAGCATACCTCTTATTGACTTTGGTCTGCTAATGCTGCTGCTGCTGCTGCTGCTAAGTCAGTTCAGTCGTGTCTGACTCTGTGTTACCCCATAGACAGCAGCCCACTAGGCTCCCCCGTCCCTGGGATTCTCCAGGCAAGAACACTGGAGTGGGTTGCCATTTCCTTCTCCAATGCATGAAACTGAAAAGTGAAAGGGAAGTTACTCAGTCATGTCCGACTCTTAGTGACCCCATGGGCTGCATCCTACCAGGCTCCCAGGCAAAAGTACTGGAGTGGGGTGCCATTGCCTTCTCCTTACTTTTGGTCTAAGAACTTTAATTGCATGCGTGTGTGCTCTGCAGCTTCAGTTGTGTCTGACTCTGCGACCCTGTGGACTGCAGGCCACTAGGCTCCTCTAGGCTCCTCCATGGAGTCCATGGGATTCTCTAGGCAAGAATACTGAAGTGGGGTGCCATTCCCTTCTCCAGGGATGTTCCCGACCCAAGGATGGAACCTGAGTTTCCTGCATCCCCTGCACTGCAGGCAGATCCTCCACTGCTAAGCCACCCAGGAAGACCAAGAACTTTAATTGCTGAGCATGAATTATTCATATGTAGCATATATTCAGAAACATTTTCAACTTTTCTCCTCTATCTTCCATCTAGAAAACCCAGAATGCATTATCATTGTTTCTCAATAGCGACCACAAATAATTCTTTTTAAAACTATGTACACAAACAAAACAGCATTCAAAACAAATGTATTAATATCATGTCCTACTTATCAAAAGTCAGAAAAACATAAGTCATTGCTTGCAGGCAACTGGCATTCAATATTTTGGTATAAATATTTGTAATAAGAATGGATAGATATATAAATGAATAATTCTTTAAAAAGAAGGCATGACCCCAGCAGTAGTGAAACATTTAAAACAACACAAAATCAACTAGAAAAGCAAAACCCCAACTTTAATCAAGAAGCACAAATACTAAATTCTCATAAATATAGTGATGGGGGAAAACTGCAGAATATAGTAGCTAAAGGACAATTCCACAAAACTGCACCAAAGAAAGTGGCTATTGTAGAGGATACTTAAGGAATCATGCAAATGAATTACCACTGAAGTGAAAGAACTATCATCCATACCTCTACAGTCAATTTGCCCAAATTTTGTGATGAACCAATGAGCCCCTAGCAAAAGAAACAGAAACACATGTCAGAGGCTGCTGCATCGTCCACACAGACGTCTTCCTCTTGGACAATAGAGTAATCTGTATGTTTCCCCAAATCTGTCAGTGTTTTAGACGCTAACTTCCCAGGTAGAAATAGCATACACCATCTAAACTTCTTTGCTTTGATGAGAAAGGTGTGATTTTGACACAAAACCATAATCTCTCTTCCTGAGGAGCTGTTCATTGTTTTGAACGCTGCTCTGTTATTCACCTACTGTTGGGCTCAACCGTTACCACTCATTTCCATGTGTGCTCTTATCCCTTTCTCTCCCCAAAGAGTCACTGTGAGCCTTCCTTTGATAAAACTCAGAAAGCAGAAAGCCCCACTCTTCTCTTGAGCTTAGCAGTGATTTCTTCAGTTTCCTTTCTTGAAAGAAATTAAATCTCTGGGAAATTAAGCCTCTTTGAGAACAAACTAGATAAGCATACTGTTCATTCTGGAAACCAAATAAACCACTCTGAATTGAGATTTTCACCCAGGACTTCACAGTGCTAAAGGGAGAACCCAGCAGAGTCAGAAGACCTGCTTTCTGAGCCGTCAGCTGACTCCATAAAGAGAGCAGATTATACCTCTTCATCTCTGCTCTGGGTTTCCCCCTCTACCAAAAACAGGAACCCGAGGTTTTCTTCAGTTTATATTTAAATATTTTTATTACTCTGAACACTTCCTTCTCTTGACTCTGGAGAAAATAACACTACCAGTACATTTCTTCTCCTCTGTATCATCCTCTCCACCACCCGACATGCCAACCATTTCCTCTCATGTGTTCTTGCAATAAATTAAACCTTGGAAACTACTCAGAACATGGGTCATGAACCCAGTTGTTAGGAACCTTACTGCTGAACACTTTCTTCTTCATTTAATGGTTTTCTCCCTCCTCTCCCAGTTGATAGATACACAATCACCATGAGCATGGACGCTGTTCTGACCAGAATCAGCAGGAAGATCAACAAATCCCAGTAATTTTAACCCTCCTCCCCATTCCCATAGGCCAGTCCCCACAGCGCAGACCATGCCCTTTGAGCTGAGGGATCTTAATACTAGGTAAGGATTTTCTTTTACGAGAGCTAAAAATGAAACATCTGAGTACTAGCTTAACAAATGAACTCATCTGAGTGTACCCAACGTGATATAAAAATAACCTGTTTAGGGTTATAAAGCACTTCATTATATTGCCAGATTTATTCGCAATGCTACACTGAAATGAGGTTCATAACAACTTATAAATTCTGAAAGGTATTTTAGAGTCCTTGGATGAAAAAACAGCCACCTCATCCTATAACATGCTGACTTTTTACTAGGGCAGTAGATCACTGGCAAATTGAAGTCTGTGCACCCTCAGTCCTATGCTCCCTTCTCTGAGATTAGAATACACTGTTTATGTGCTACTGTCCGATTAGCCTGGAGTCCTTATGATCTACTATGTAATCTACACAACCTGTTTTCAAAGTATATGCTAATAAAATACTAAGAGCTGTCAAGGCCCAGTGCATAAGAAATTTCCTGACAAATTTTAATACTAGCTACTCTTTCCTTTCAAGGTAGAAACTGCAGTTTTCAGCCTCAGTCAATTTTAGCTAGATGACCAGTTCAGAAAGCATTACTGTAAAAATGCAGGTTTACTGATGCTACTTTCTCTTAATGACTCATCTCCAGCTGCACAGGTTCCTGAAGACAGGGCAAAGAGAAAGATGCAAAGCTGCTATTCTAATAAAGATCTCAGCACCGTGGGATTTCATGCTGTCTCTAATTTAAACTTTCCCTTGGCAATACCAATACAGTATTGTAAAAGCAAAATAAAGTAAAAATTAAAATAAAAAAAAAGAAATTGTGGTGTGTATATATAGTATTAGAAATACTATAACTTAAAATTTTCTTAATATGCTGGTATCCCTTCTGGTCTTAAAGAGTATTTCATAATGCAAAGGAGGAGGAAAAGACAGAGAGAGAGAGAGAATTCAAAGTCTAATACAGAAAGTAAAAGTTAGTTGCACAGTCATGTCCAACTCTTTGAGATCCTATGGGCTGCAGCCTACCCAACTCCTCTGTCCATGAAATTTTCCAGGCAAGAGTACTGGAGTGGGTTGCTTCTCCAGGGGATCTTCTGGACCCAGGAATCGAACCCGGGTCTCCTGCATTGCAGGCAGATTCTTTACCAACTGAGCCACTAGGGAAGAAAGTAAATGACCTAATAAACCTCATTCCTCAAAACAGCATATTCCATTTTCCTGGAAATCTTTTACTTTCCTAGTAAAGATTTTCCTGGCCCATTTGAGACTATCCCAAATCTTTCTAGAATGATAGATATGTCATCTAAATAATCTCATATTAAAACTTTCACATGGTCTTTCATCAATAGACGCTAGCTCTGCACCAACCATTAGGTATGCCTCTGATCAGCCAAATTATTAACTAAAGCATGAATGCCAGCCATATACTGTAGCTTTCCACGTTTCCCTAATGTAAGTCCAAACTATCTACCTCTGTTCATCTAAAGTACTCATTCTATAAATTGCCCTCTGACAATCTTAGAATCACTTCTCAATTACTGTCATTAGGTAAATTATCCTCATAAAAGATGTTAATTTCTGTTTCTAATTAACATTATCACCTACTTTCTGATTATTCCTATCTAGAATGAGCTATAAAGGAAGACCCATTAAAGTAAAGCACTTAATTATTTTCACTGTCCTAAGGATATAAGAGATCTTAAAAGAAAGAAAAAAAAGTTAAAGGTATCACTTTCAAAAAGAAAACATCAAATGATTTTTAAAAAAAGCTATCAAAAGAAAGAATCAAGCATTAATGTTTATTCTCCCCAGAATTACTTAATGTACTCTAACTACTTATATATTTCTATAGGATTAAACAAAATATTCAGGGAGATTATTAACCTTGCTACATAGCAACAACAAAAAAATGATTTTGAAAGATTTTTCTAACAATTATTAAGTGAATTGAATATTGACCATGAGCCAGGGTAAAATATAAAGACTTTTTAACATAACAATTTTTATATTAAATTATTTTTGTCCTTTAGCCAAAAAAAGAAGAATATACTGATCATCCCCCATTTAACTAACACTCACTTTACAAATAGGCAATCAAAGGCAATATTATCTATATTTTATAGAAGTACTTTAAGTGAAGACAATAATAAGAGTATACCCATGGCCTTCACTCTCACAGATCATAAAAATTTCTAGACTGGTGTAGTCTTTTTTGTTTGCTTGTTAATTTTTAAAGTATCTTTTATCGGGGTCTACTAGCTGTACAATGTTCTGTTAATTTCTACTGTACAGCAAAATGAATCAATTGTACATATATATATATATATATATACCCATGGCCTTCACTCTCACAGATCATAAAAATTTCTAGACTGGTGTAGTCTTTTTTGTTTGCTTGTTAATTTTTAAAGTATCTTTTATCGGGGTCTACTAGCTGTACAATGTTCTGTTAATTTCTACTGTACAGCAAAATGAATCAATTGTACATATATATATATATATATATATATATACCCTTCCCTTTGGGGCTTCCTTCCCATTCAGGTCATCACAGTGCATTAAGTAGAGTTCCCTGTGCTATTAGACTGATGTAGTCTTAATTCATAAGACTAAGACACATTCCAATTAAAATACCCCCATATTAAGGACATGGTGGTGGTTTAGTCCCTAAGTCATGTCCAATGCTAGCGACCCCATGGACTGTAGTCTGCCAGGCTCCTCTGTTCATTGGATTCTCCAGGCAAGAATATTGGAGTGAGTTGCCATTTCCATAATATCATATTAAGATTTCCTTAATATCATGTTAAGGGTATATATATATGTGCTTTCTAGGTGGTGCCATTGGTAAAGAAACTACACAATTTCAATCCCTGGTTTGAGACAATCCCCTGGAGGAGGGCATGGCAACCCACTCCAGTATTCTTGCCTGGAGAACTCCCTGGACAGAGGAGCCTGATGGGTTACAGTCCATAAGGTCACAAAGAGTCAGACACGACTGAAGCAACTTGGCATGCATGCACCCACGATATTGTATAAATTGCTGAAGTTATTAATTTTTATTTTGTTTTTGGTTTTAAGATTTTCTTTTTTTAGAGCAGTTTTAGGTTCATAGGAAAATTGAGAAGGGACAGAGGTTTCCCATTACCATGGCCCACACAGACATGCATAACCTGCCCCATTATCAACATCATTCACCAGAGGGGAACATTTTAGCTGGATTTTTTTTTTTTTTTGAATGATGAGAAAACGGTGCTTAGCTACACATGAATGCCTATGTTTTCTTAAGCTAATAATAAAAGTAGCATGCTGCATTTTAAAGGCTAGAAGGAACTTTAGTGACTGCCTGATTGGAGCTCCTCCTCTTACAGAAAGGGGGCAAAGGCAGGTAAATAATTGCTAAAAGTCACAATGTTAAGGGGGTCCGAAGCCTTTGAGACTATGATTCAGGTCTCCTGACTCTCGTGGTTTTAATTTTCCAAGACCATAGCATGCTCCATAACTTTCAACTATACATAATGCCTTCTAGGAGTAATTTGAAAAATGCAAATCAGGCTGATGTTAGCTATAACTATCCACATGACCACCTTATTCCCATAGCTAGTGGGCCAGATGAGAAGAAAATTTGCATTGACCTTTATGTTCAGCGTTGACCCAGTGGCCCTGGTATGCTCCCTTAGGCACTGTGGGCTCAGAGGACCCTGAGGGGAGGAGGTGGTGCTGGAAAACAAGAAACCAGAGAAACTCAGGCTGAGAACACACTGCTATAATCACAGCACACACAAAATCGATGTACTTACAAAGGGCCACACAGGCACTGGGGTGTATGTTCGTACCTATGAAAATACATTTTCAGCTGGAGACTTACATCGGATATTCTTAGAAATATTTTCATTTTATTCAGCTCTCATATCTTATCAAGAAAAATCCAGGAACAAGTATATATCACTAAGCAATAACTATTGCAAAACATGTGGGAATAGGCAATCTTTGGTCCATCTCTAAACTCTTGGACTTATAAATGACTTAATTAGTGGCCCTTCACCCTGACTGAACATTCAAATTATCTGAGAAGCTTATACAAAATGCTAATACCTGGACTCCATCCCAGATCAATTATATCAGAATTTTAAGAGCAAGGTCTAGGCATCAGTGTCATTCTTATTCTTGTATTTCCAAAATACATGTTAACTCTCATTCAATGATTAAATCAAAAAAACACATGCTTTTTTTAATATCTCCTTTATACAGATATGATAGGCATCAAGTATACATAGACACACACACACACACATATATATATGATAATGTGTTTCGTACCGTCAAGGAGGGGAGCGTTCTAAAATAATGGTTTCGTATTTTCCACTGTAGAAACTTTACATTTCTACTTTGGTTTTTGCTGGTGTTATTATTGTTTGTTTTTCCCACAATTAATTACAAAATGCCAACACCCCCTGACCCCCAGCCCCACATACATACATACACAAAGGTCAGAGTCCCTTGCTCACCACAAGAAGTACTTCTCCAGACTGACACTGATCGATTAATTAAAATATCAATTCCTTTGTTCAAACAGGGAAAAATCCATTTAACCACATCATCATCTAACCCACATTAGCTTTATTATTAAGCATGTCCATTAAGGTACCATTCAAGGGTTTTTAAAAAGTGGAGCAGAAATTTAGATATGCTATGCAAACTATCTTTGATCACTCTTCTCACCTGACCTAATTATTAACTGAGGTCAGTTGGGCTGACACAGAAAATAAAGAAAAGAGGACTTTAACTGATATGGCACAACAGAATTGCTGGGTAGAGTCCCCATCCAATGCTATCTTTCCGTACAATTATCTTAATGTACTTATTCTCTTCAGTTCAGTTCAGTTCAGTCAGTTTTATCTGACTCATTGCGACCCCATGGAACGCAGCATGCCAGGCCTCCCTGTCCATCACCAACTCCAGGAGTTTACCTAAACTCATGTCCATTGAGGCGGTGATGCCATCCAACCATCTCATCCTCTGTCATCCCCTTCTCCTCCCCTGCCTTCAATCTTTCCCAACATCAAGGTCTTTTCCAATGTGTCAGCTCTTCGCGTGAGGTGGCCAAAGTATTGGAGTTTCAGCTTCAACATCAGTCCTTCCAATGAACACCCAGGACTGATCTCCTTTAGGATGGACTGGTTGGATCTCCTTGCAGTCCAAGGGACTCTTGAGAGTCTTCGCCAACATCACAGTTCAAAAGCATCAATTCTTTGGCTCTCAGCCTTCTTCACAGTCCAACTCTCACATCCATACATGACTACTAGAAAAACCATAGCCTTGACTAGATGGACCTTTGTTGGCAAAGTAATGTCTCTGCTTTTTAATATGCTGTCTAGGTTGGTCATTACTTTCCTTCCAAGGAGTAAGCGTCTTTTAATTTCATGGCTGCAGTCACCATCTGCAGTGATTTTGGAACCCAAAAAGTAAAGTCTGCCACTGTTTTCCCATCTATTTGCCATGAAGNTTCCTTCCAAGGAGTAAGCGTCTTTTAATTTCATGGCTGCAGTCACCATCTGCAGTGATTTTGGAACCCAAAAAGTAAAGTCAGCCACTGTTTCCCCATCTATTTGCCATGAAGTGATGGGACTGGATGCCATGATTTTAGTTTTCTGAATGTTGAGCTTTAAGCCAATTTTTCACTCTCCTTTTTCAGAGGCTCTTTATTTCCTCTTCACTTTCTGCCATAAGGGTGGTGTCATCTGCATATCTGAGGTTATTGATTTTTCTCCCAGCAATCTTGATTCCAGCTTGTGCTTCATCCAGCCCAGCGTTTCTCATGATGTATTCTGCATATAAGTTAAACAACCAGGGTGATAATACACAGCCTTGATGTACTCCTTTTCCTATTTAGAACCGATTCTCTTACTAATTAGCAATTCTGCCCATAAGTGCAGGCTTTAAAACAGGCAAACAGGCAGAAATGATATATATCTTCATTTAAAGTATTTCATTTACAATAAATAAGTCAAATAGATCATAAATCTTTTTTCATTTCTTTTTGTCCATAAGAAGTTCTTGTAAGGGAAGTACTATTTCTGTTTATCTCTCTTTTTTATAAATGATCCAATACTTGATTAATAAATAAGAAGCTATTACAATTCACTATTTGAATTTTGGCATTTTTAATGTCAACGGTAATGGACTTTTTCTTTAATATTTAAAACAAAAACTGAAATGACTTCTGAGGACTATGAAAGGAAGAAAAAGTTTCCTCTTGAACTTTATTCATGAATAACTTTTTCAAAATCAGTAAGCAATTACTATTTAACACATAGAAAAATGCACAATGTACAAATGCACATGAAATCCAATTATTGTGCTAACCTTTGTGCCTCCGTCTCAGAGTTAATCTAGATTCTAAATGCCCAGCTCCACAGGCTAGCCAGCCAATAACTCTCAATTTTTCACAATGGTTTTGTCACATTCAAATAATCATTAAACAAATACCCCCATTTAATCACCCAAGAAAGAATAACCAACTCAAATACCTATAGGAAGTAGGTGGACAAAGTAATTGAATGTGTACATGGAGGGAAGAGGAGATGAAGGAGGCAAGGTGGGGTTCTGGCAATAATGCCCTTACTAAAAAAAAGGTAGCTATAAAAAGCCAGATTTTATATGAAACTTATTAATCCTGTATGTCAGAAACTAATGCAAACTATTTCTATTTCTTCATAGACTACTTACTTCTCTCTGAACTAGGAGGCAGCCTTCACTGCTGATCGAGAGGATAAAAAGAAAGATAATTCAAGAGAAGAATAAAAAGTTCACATTACTTCTGTTTTCCATAAGCCTTCCGCTGAACTTTGCTTTCCTGAAGTCTGCATCTCTATGCAGTAATGCTTTAGTGTCTTTCTTCAAGATTTCATCTTGAGTTGTTCTAATCTGGTCTGAACCCCTGAGAACGTTCTCAAGCAAACACAGAACTCAAGCAAAAAGAAGACTGAACCTTTCTTTTTTATTTTATTGAAATTGCAGTTGATTTATGTATTAATTTCNTCTGCATCTCTATGCAGTAATGCTTTAGTGTCTTTCTTCAAGATTTCATCTTGAGTTGTTCTAATCTGGTCTGAACCCCTGAGAACGTTCTCAAGCAAACACAGAACTCAAGCAAAAAGAAGACTGAACCTTTCTTTTTTATTTTATTGAAATTGCAGTTGATTTATGTATTAATTTCCGCTACACAGCAAAGTGATTCAGTTATTTACACACACACATATAGATACAGACACACATTATTTTTATATTCTTTTCCATTATGGCTTACTACAGGATGTTGAATATATCGATAGTTCCCTGTACTATACAGTAGGACCTTGTTGTTCCCCCTCCCTTTTTTTTTTAATGAATGGTAGTGATTCAGAGAATGGATAACTGAACATGAATCACTTGGAAACATGAATAAATATAAACAGTGAGATTTTGCTCACTCGTGCTCTCTGTTTTTATCAACACTTTGAGGGAGAAGCTGAATGAAAAGTAAGAAGAGGCTACAATCACAGCAGATTAACAACGGTTACACAAACACTGCCTCCAAACAAACATAACCTATTTAACAAGATTCCAAAAGAATAAAACTCAACTATCTGACAAATTTCATCGGTCAACTGCTTGTAAGATAGAGACAGACTTAATTTTGTAATACAGGTGAATAAATCAAGGGACGTGACATAGATAAGTATCCCTATGGTGACACAATTTGCATGTTTTACCTAGGAGAAAAAAAAACCTATATTTTTACAAATGTATTTGTGACAGCATACAGGAGGAAACGTGGAATTTACATGTCAGCTCTGCCGGTGAATGAATTACCTTTATATATACGAAGTGAAAGTAGAATAAGTTTATACTTCAACAAGTCGACTTTTCTTACCAAGTGCCTCAGATAAAAACTGATAATTCCACACTGTTTTTAAAGCTTATTCCCTCCCTTCATTTACCGTACTTTGCAGCAAAATCTTGTATTTTCTTTCATAAATCCCCAAACTCTTATTTCTTTCCTTAAACTGTCAAAATACATAAAATCATTAGTAACTAAAAGGAAGAAAATAATAATAATAGTTACATACATACATCCCTACACTTTTATGGTTTACATGCAATAGCAAATATATTTTTAAAGCAAATATAAGGTAAATATACTTTTTCAATAAAGTTATTAAATTCAGATACACCCCTGGCTATGTGACAGTTACTATTTTAAAAATTAGCTTCACTATTATAAATTGAGTGACTACCTCATGTCTCTCATTTAAAATCATGTGTTATTAACTCAGTCAAGGCAAACCACAGCTTAAGGATAAAATTAAAAACTTATAACTAAGAACTACCTAATAACAATAAAAAGTCAAGGTTGGCAATAAAAGAAAGAAAATGGCTTTACAGCAACAAACTCAGAGATAATATGATGAGAAATAAGTAGGTCCACAACGAAGTCTTCCAATTGAACCTGAGTCCAACCAAATCAAAGAATATAATCAGGGGTAATTTATATCAAACACAAACACATTCAAAGAAGAAAAGTAAGAGAACAGATATTCTGAAAGGAAACAAGACATAGCAAATATTCAATAACTGTTAGTTACTGAAGTCTTTTTTTCATCTATAGAATCTGACCAACTAACCCTTCCCTTCAGCTAAGTCAAATGCTGTAAGGACAGGAGACATCATGTACCACATCACCACCCCTGGCTGCCTTTCCAGGCTACTGATCAGACTACCACGTGAAGTCAGATAAACACCTTCTCACCCATCTGCTTCTGCCCTGGGGCTTCACTGGTTACCTAGGAATGAAATAATATGTATGCATGTAGATTTCCACACCCAGATACTGAGTACAAGGGTTCTAGAAAATGGAGCTCAGATGCCTTATAGAAAAAGAAATATTCGAGGATAATTCACGTTGCTGGTGTTCATGTGTAGTCCTAAGCCGTGTGCAACTCTGCACCTCCATACTGCAGCCTGCCAGGCTCCTCTGGATATCCCAGGCAAGGACACTGGAGAGAGGTGCCATTTCCGTCTCCAGGGGATCTTCCCAATCGAGGGGTTGAACCCAAGACTCCTGCATTGGCAGGAGGATTTTTTTTTTTACCACTGAGGCATCAGGGAAGCCAGATAATTCATGTTCTGCACAGCATGTACATTAGATAAAGAATAAGCTTAATGGCACACTGAACATCTGAATAAAACTCCACCTCTGTTAAACGAAAAGGTTTTCTTAAGTCAATGTAATATATAATATGTATGAATTACTCACAAATGCGAATATTCAATCCATATGTATTCAGGACCTAGGAACTGCTAGAACTTGTGTTCCATACCTGGGATTACAACACCCCTGTACTGCAGGTGCTCGCAATCTAGTGGGAAAGACGAGCAAGCAAACAAGCACGGTGCAGAAACCATGCTGCGGCGCCTGCTTGAGAGCCCTCAGTACAAGGCTTAATAGTGGAAGTACTTGAAGCCCATGCTACGCTGAGTCTGGAAGACGAAGGTGTAAGGGGATTTGGTCTCTAAAGGAGGTGACATCTAATCTAGCAATCTGGCAAAGAAGTGGAGGGAAGTGTGCTCCAGGCAGATGAAAGCCCACGTTCAAAGACTCTGAAGCAACAGCATTCGGAAGGAGAAGCAAATAGGAACGCAGAAATAGAAAGAGCTTGGGCTTTATCCTTTAAGTAAAGGGAAACCATGAAAAGACTTTAAGCAAAGGAATAATACTGAACTGCCTCAAGAATACTGGAGTGGGTAGCCATCTCCTTCTCCAGGGGATCTCCCCACCCAGGGACTGAAGCCAGGTCTTCCACATTGAAGGCAGAATCTTGACTGTCTGAGCTATCAGGGAAGCCCTTGAATAATAGGGCTTCAGTTAACTAACAGTTAAATCCACATGACATCTAAAATCAAATTCCAATTAATCATTAGAGTCTTACTCCCATTTCTATTTAAGCAATTAATTGAACCAACAAATACAATTTTTTTTTTCTTCAAAAAAGCTACTTGAGACACACCTTGGACTTTTGGTTCATAGATATCTTAGATATCATAGATATCTTAGACAGTCACAGACAGTCAAGATGAACAAGGGCAGAGAAGCAGGGATACCGGAAAAACCGGGGCATGCTCTGGGAAAGCAAGTAACTGTGGCTCCTCCTAACAGCAGAATGATTCGGTCTCAGAAAGAAAAATTATTTTTTAACACAAAGAGGGATAAGATGGAATGGGAGATAAAATGCCTTTAATTTCATTTAGAACCTAGTGGAGAAGAACTAAAGCACTGTAAACTGAATACATCTCACATAAGATGCATGAAAAAAACCACAGTTAGTGTAGGAGAAACCCAAGCCACACAAAAATATTGGAGTTTTTCTTTTTAACTTTCAGTTTAAATTAATAATTTCCTCTTTTCAGGGCTACACTAAATGTTCTGGATTAAATCAATATGGAGGAGGAAAAAAAATCTATAAATTCTCATCAATTAGTCTAGATTTAACTAAAGCAAATGAGAAAGAGACACTGCCTCTTGTCTGCAAAAAGCTCTGCACAGTGAATTATCAGTGAAAGAAATCTTAGAAAATAAGGCAAGACTGTCACATTTTAGTGACTGTATCCTTCAGGTGGTACATACTGACCAGTGAGCCTTCAGCAGCTGAGAGGGAAGAGCGCTGCCCTCTCATTCTTACTCTGATTCCACAGTGCTGTGGGACCACAAGGCTGCCATCCACTCAAACACATTAAACCACCTTCATCTACAGCAGTGCCCTAGATATGCCAGCAACACTACAGAGTCTGCGAGATAGACTCAGCAAAACTCAGAGTAGCACTGCAGTCACCGGGCTGTTCATGAGCTAAAAATAATAAAACTGCAACCTTATCTCCCCTCCATTCCTGGAAAAACCTAACGAAGATTCAAATCCCATAGTATCCGAATAGATTATCATTTATACTAACGTGTAACATCACACATACCAGTAACATATCTATGAACCAAAAGTCCAAGGTGTGTGTCTGTGTGTGTGTGTGTGTGTGTATTTAAGACATCTTCCTTAAACAGCTATGGGACAAAAGCCAAGGGCAATATCATGATTTGATTTCTATGTCATGCTCATGAACCGAATCTTGGCACTTGTTTCTTTTAACTGAGTCAGCTTATGGGACTTCCTGCTAAATAGTAGCTTCCCAGAGTTCATAAACATTATTTGTTCAGGAGCAAACTGCTATAAAAATTACAGAAGGGCAGCCACCAAATTCATTTATTATGTCTACTACCACCAAATTAGCATTTTTCATGTTTAGTGTTAACTTGTCACAATGCTATAGCCTGCCTTCAAAAACTCTGCCTAGAAGATGGAGCCTATATGCTGTAACACTCCATAGCCACCATTAGCCACAATCCACTCCAGCTCAAAACCCCTCTGCTTCCTCAGTTCCCTCTGCCCTCCTTTTTCTGAGTTCTGCACATATTTCCTCTTTGTAAAGGTGACTCTTCTGCTCATTTTCTTGAAAGTGCCTCACTGCTCACTCTAACTTTTTTTTTTATCAATTAAGCAGAATAGTTCTTTAAACATTTTCAGAGTCTCCTGATGAACTGACTCCTTTTTGCTTGCTACAAAAACTTTCAAGTCTCCCCACAGGAGGAGGAAGGGGAGGAAAGGAAGAGCCTTTCCTCTAAGCCTGTTCCTTCCTCTAATCCTGTTCCTTCTCAGCACAATACCTCCTCTTCCCCTTATGAATGCCTTAAAAATAAAGACTGCCTCAGCCTGCTAATTCCTCACTTCCCACCCCCACCGCACCCCTGGGTATTCTGGTTACGGCATTTCTACTTTGCTTAAAACGTTCTCCTACACCTCACGTTCCTGTTTCTCCACATGCCCACTGCTCTATCTGCTAGCAAGTCAGAAACTGAGTCATCCAAGACCATTCCGATCTGTCACCTTATGCCTGCAGTCAGTTACTAAGGTCTAATATTTAGCTGATATTTCTATTTGTCTCAAATATCCCTCTCAATGCCAGTGCATTGCTTTGGGCACTTTTAACTTTCACCTAAAATATGGTGAAACCCTTCTAACTAGCCCATCCACCTTAATCATTCCACTGCCTGCAACATGCTATAATAAATCTTTCCAGACATAAACCTGACCAGTCCCTACTTACAATTTACCCTATACCCTGATGGCAGAAAAATCTTCCAGAAGCCCTGCAGCAATCATGTCACTCTCCGCTTTCATTCCTCACCAGCTCCACATTCTCCAGTAAATGAAGTAGTCTTCTTAGAGTGTTACTCAAGGCTTTTGCACAGTATGGCACCAAACTATCTTTTTAAATCTATTTGTAAGTTATATTCAATAATTCAAATAAACAGCATTAAATTGTTATTCCCATCCATGAAGATAGGGATAAAAATTCACTTTTCCCTTCTCCTAACAAACACAAAGGTGGCATTAAACAGAAAGCCTGTTCAATAATCATTCAATGGACAACCCACAGAATCAATAACCTAATCAAAAGAAAAAAGTTCAAGTTCATGCAAACAGGGAATTTTGTATATATTCAATTTTACTTTTTTTTTTTTTTTTTTTTTTAAAGCTTTCGTTTTTCTTTTTTTAGCTGCTATCTTTCCAGAACCCAGCAAACCTCCTGGTATTAACAAGCACTCATTAGGTTGGATTGTTGGGAAGGCAGGCATGCTGTGGTGCTAATCCACTTTGCTTTACAGCTGGGAAACACAGAAAGTACACCACTGTCATAATGAAGCACTTAAATGTGAACATCGTGGGCGATAACATACAAGTATCCGTAAGATAAGTGTCTAAATATGGCAGCACTCCAGGAATGTGATGTCAGTAGAAGGTGGGCCTTTACTTAGCCAGCCTCTATAGTAACTTGGCCATAGGTTTCTCCAAGAACCTGTTAAAAATTTTCCTAATTTTTTGTTTTAATTTTACCATGGTAATCTCCATAGCAGAGAGTTAGCTGCTGAGGATTTCATTAAATGTGCGACAAATGGAGTTAAGGGCACATAATATGTGAGACAGGAAGGAAAATATACTTCATGTGCTTTAGGGAACACTACACTTTGCAATCAATTTCTCTAAAGAATACTGTGCAAAGACAGCAATTTTCAAAATACAAGGTCAAAATGAAAAGACAAGGAGCTGAATTTATAGTACTTTTATTATTTAACTCTGTAACTTTCTAAGTGCCTAATAGGTACTGCAGAATAAGAAGTGTTTTAAGACCTGTGAAGGGCTCAGATCATTCATACAGGTGTACATGCACCTATACAAAAATGTGCATTTTAAAAGTAAAAAGTTTGTTAGTTGTGACAAACGTGCATCTCTGTTTATTTCTCTATCACAAGGCATAGAGAGGTGTCCACTATCAGATGCTAAGTAAGGATGTTTAAACTGCTGCTGCTGCTGCTAAGTCACTTCAGTCGTGTCCGACTCTGAGCGACCCTATGGACTGCAGCCTACCAGGCTCTTCCAATCCCTGGGATTTTCCAGGCAAGAGTACTGGAGTGGGGTGCCATTGCCTTCTCCAATGTTTAAACTGAGCTTCCTTCAAACTCTGAAAGGAAAGGAAAGGCTCACTGCATAACGCTGTAAGTTTCTAAAAGTATGTTCACTGATACAAAGCAATTGCTTGCCAATCATACAAGATACACTATGTTAAAAGAGGTTTAAAAAGCTGTTCTCAAGTAAACCTTAATCTAGTTAAATAAACATACTAAAGTTTATCTCTTGGAAAGAGCACATCAGCATACTGGCAAAAAGGACCTGTCCAACTTCTTTAATTTACCCACTTTGTTTAATTTAGTGCTTATTTCTTAACTTAGAAGTTAGTTGGTCCAGTCTCTGATTCCCTATAACAACTTTAACTACTGGATAAGATCCATTTTTCATTAGCAGTAGCAATGTCATTTGCATTCAAATAAATCATGGTTTAAAAGTCCTTTTCTGTAAGTTTTTTTCTCCTATATTGATAAATGTAGCAATTCTATGAACTTTTAAGAATAGTTCCAAAAACTACATGTAAAAACTATTCTAATAATTTTTTGTTAGACCCCTACATTATAAAACTGGCTTCCAAAACAGGAAAGACCTGTGGTCCTATCAAATTTACTATAAAATGTACTCATTTTACGTGTAATGAAGCCACACTTCCTTGTAAAAACTGTCTTGTGGCTAAATTTATAAAACACAATATGCATTCAATTTTAAAAACCAGACAAGAAAAACAGAAGGAATTCTGGACTTGACAGGTACACAAATAGAGATGATTCTGTCAGCATTAGTGATGGCAGCTGGTTTTAGCCACTGGGAAATCTACCTGCCCCTTCATACATGTGTTCCTCCAGGGCCCTCAGAGAACTAACTTCTCACAAATGCTCTTCTTCAGATATCAGCACTCCCCACCCATCTTGTCAAGTCCTCTAAATTCCTCTTTATAAAGCCCCATGTGTTTTCTAAACCTCAAAAATTAAAAAGCAGCATTTAGTCAACATAAACTCATGCCCAACATAACAATTCATACATTTAACTAGACAGTTCTCTCTGGCATACATAAAATCCATTCAACAATTCTGTTTCATTCAACCAATAAGAATTTCCTGGTGCCAATGACCACAGGTAAGTTGTAGTTATCTATTTTCCCACATACACCACCTAGATGTTGAAGTTAATATTTTATGTGTATAGATGATATTCTCTGTTCACCTTTTAACTGGACAAAGCAACTCTAAATTTAAAAGGTAGTAAGCACTGACACTTGTTTTTTCATTGGCAAGCCAATGGAACAAGAATGAAACACAGATAAAAATGCCAATTAAATAAGGACAAAAACTTCTGACCTGTGGTTACTTATCTATTGTATACACTGCTTTTTAGTTCTGGCTTAAACTTGCCCTGCTTTGAGGGAAAGGGGTTCTTATCCCTTCCCCTTCCATCTTCAGGCATTATTTGTCTTCCTGTTACTGCATGAGTCAGCACCCCTGGAAATGGACAGCTTCCTGCTGTTTATAAAGTGGAAAAGTCTTCTCCCCATGGAATGACACACTGTAGCTACACACAAACATGGGTAAAAGATGCACCCAAAATGTGGTGGGAAAAATTAAACACATGACAAAAATAAAAAACACAACAAAAATGCTTCTGCTAAACAAATGTCTACATTGCTCATTCACATAATCTACCTTTCTAAAAACAAAAAGTTAACACAATACTGCTATTATCTTAGTCATTCCTAATAATGATATAATAATTATTCACTCAATAATTAGGAATGACATTTTCTTCATTAGTAGTTAAGCCTAATTTGCTTCAAAAACACTTCCCTGACATCATACTCCTCGTACCTGCAAGTTAGGTTAGACATCTTGATATGTACCTGAGGATATTTCACTCTCTGTCCTTAGTCAATAATATGACAATATTGTAATTCTATTTTTAGATTGATCTCCTCCACTGCAGAGCTACTAGTTATATCATTCTAATGAAGCATTTAATAAGACTACACAGAATTAGTGAATGCCTTTAGCAAACATGGCATGTCACATCATTAGCTCATTTAATACTATAACTAACTCGTGAAGTATTATTAGCTCCATTTTATCTTTGAAGACATTTACCTAGAATCATAATTATAAGAATTATAACTAAGTGATATTGAGGATTTAAACCCAGTTCTATTAAGCATCAAGGCCTGAGTACTTCACAGAGATAGCCTCATTCTATAATATACAAGAAGCATAGGGTAATAAGGTAGTCATGTCAAGATTTATTTATCTATTCAACACAAGCTTATTCATGAAAAATGTTTTCAACACTACAGACCATTAGCATACCTCTCTTTGGTACTGATCCTTGTCTTAGGCAAAACAACACAAAGATTATACATTTCAACAATCTGGGTTCCAGTAACAATTCCCCCACTTAATTCTCTGTGTCTTAGTTTCCTTATCTGCACAGTGTGGATAATAACACCCTCTACTTCATAAAACTAAGTAACACTGTCTGCTTGAAATGCTACCTGGCAGAGTATGAAGGGCCAGGTATTTGTTAAGCAAAAACACTCTCATGGGGAGACTGTATCAAATCTGCTTAATGGCCAACTCTGTTGACAGCACAACATGTACTTTATTTATAGAGAAACACCTTGTAACCCAAATGCTTTTAAGCATGCCCTTAGGGCAAAGGAGCTAGACGAAAGGGTGGACAATGAGCAAACTGTTCCCAGGTATGAATGAAGACCTAAGAGCTGTGAGAAGGAAGCAAAAAAGAAACTAACATGGCTTCAGACCTTCTCTAAAACAGCGTTTTCTAAGTTGATTTAGATCATTTAAAATAGTAGATGTTAAGATCATACTTACTTCAGTAAGTAGATTTTGTAAACATTGATTATGATCCTCCACCTGATGATTTAATTGATTTCAGTTCAGTTCAGTAGCTCAGTCGTGTCCGACTCTTTGCGACCCCATGGACTACAGCACACCAGGCTGTCCATCACCAACTCCCAGAGTTCACCCAAACTCATGTCCATTGAGTTGGTGATGCCATCCAGCCATCTCACCCTCTGTCGTCCCCTTCCACTCCCACCCTCAATCTTTCCCGGCATCAAGGTCTTTTCAAATGAGTCAGTTCTTTGTATCAGGTGGCCAAAGTATTGGAGTTTCAGCTTCAACATCAGTCCTTCAACATCAGCTTTAACATAAGTCCTTAACTGATTTAGCATGGTATGTATTATTAATCTTTTGAAAATACATACTGGCATGTGTTACTTTCTAATTCAAGATTATATTTTGTTAACTCCCCAACATCTGCTCAAGGGTTTCTATTACTCTTAAAGAATTAATAAACCTAACTTCTTCACTCAAAGATTCTATTTTTAATACAGAAAATAATTAAAAATACTCTTTTTACTAAGACAACTCACATTTATGAAATGGAGCCTCGAGTATAGGAGATTATAAAACATATAAGTAGCTTAACTTCCTCTCTTTTCAGAAACAAGCTTCAAATCTCTAGGATGAGAATGAATGAGGACCAGAATGAAAGAATTCTTTTTTAAAATGGCGAACAATGCTACCACCTCTACAGGAACGATAGCACCAGTCAACACTGTAGACTAAAAGGGGGGAAAAAAGCAATGAAACCTGAAAACATCTTGGACCAAGAAACAATAGGAAGTTGGCTAGTATAACTTAAAGCTACTTAAATTTATTTGAGTAAATTAGCACCTGAAAGAGAGGGGGAAAAAAAGCTCCCTGTAATGAGACTGCAGAATAACTTTTTCAATAGAACAGTAAGAGGAGAACCATACATGAGAAAATGTGTTCAAGAGTCAGTCTGTTTTGCAGTCCTTATTCAATCAGTATTGAAGGATATCCCAGCTATTATTTTTCTACAACTTCCAAAATCTTTAATTATTTTATTTCAACTAATCAGATCAAAGATCTGTTGAATTATTCAATAATTTAGGGCATAATTGATTCTGCAGGAATACTCAGCCAACATTATTTTCTGATTTCCCAATTTTTTCTTTAGAAATGAGATTCTTCTAGAGTGTAAATATGCCTTTCTTCTTTTTTCTTTTAATCCTTCCTTCTATCTACTATATTCTGGCATGAAAGTCATGGATGACATAAAAAGGATACTTGATGTATTTTCCATATTAGTAAAATCCTTCATTTTTTTTTTTTTTTGGCCTCAAAGAAAGCCTTCCTTCCCACAAATCCTGTCTATATAACTCAATGTTTCACTTCACAAAACATTTTAATCAAGCTAAAGTGAAGTTCCATTTAGATTACTACAAATCTAACAGGTAACTTATTGTATTTCAAGCCATTTTAAGCAATGAGACCATTTATAGCAAACAAGATGTGTGAAAAAAGCATTTATAGCCTTTAAAAAAAATCAGTCATCAATATCTCATTTTTATTTCTTAATCACAAAATGCTCAACACTTCAAAAATAAAAATGAATGGCCTCAAAGGTTAATTACACAACATGGCTTGCAGGTCTTTCATCTAATCCTGTTTCTTCATTAGCCTCATTATTTCCTCATCACCCTCTCACTTAACGGTATATATTCCAGCCGCAAAGAACATCTCCCTGTTCTTCAAACTCTCTTCAGGCTTGATTCTAAACTTCTGCACAGACTATGTCTTCACTTGCACAATCCTCCTCTCTTGGCACCTCCTCGTGTAGCTAAATGCCGCCTGTCCCTCTGGTCCTGTCCAGTTGTCACTTCCCACTAGGACATTCCCTGACTCCTCAGGGCTGAGAGTAAGCAGCCCCCTTTGCTCCTACAGCAGCTTGTTCTCCATAATAGCCTACAGAAGTTATACCTTCTTTCACGACAAATCCTAAGAACAACAGCTGTCAATACATGACAACCTTTCACCACTCACATCCCTATAGACCACTGTCAAGAAGATATAATACTGGAAAAAAACAAAGTTCTCCCAAAGAGGAATTACTGCAAAGCTATTCTCCACCATTATTTTCAATTACAACAAAAGTCTTACGTGAGAAAAAGAGTACTACATCTTCCCAGATATTTGTACTTAATATTATTGAAAGTTTTCTCCATGATCCAAGGAATGCTGGCAATTTGATCTCTCGTTCTTCTGCCTCTTCAAAAGCAAGGAAGTTCCAGAAAAACATCTACTGCTGCCTCACTGACTATGCTAAAGCCTTTGACTGCATGGATCACAACAAATTGTAGAAAGTTCTTAAAGAGTTGAGAATATCAGCTCACCTTGCCTGTCTCCTAAAAAAAACATGTATGTGGGTCAAGAAACAACAGTTAGAACCGGACATAGAACAAATGATTGGTTTAAAATTGGGAAAGGAGTACAACAAGGCTGTGTATTGTCACCTTGCTTATTTAACTTCTATGGAGAGTACATCATATGAAATGCTGGACTAGATAAATCACCAGCTAGAATCAAGATTACCAGTAGAAATATCAATAACCTCAGATATGCAGATGATACCACTCTAGGCAGAAAGTGAAAAGGAACTAAAGGGCCCCTTGATGAGGGTGAAAGAGAAGAGTAAAAAAGCTGGCTTAAAAATCAACATTAAAAAAATGAAGATCATAGAATCCAGGCCTATCATTTAATGGCAAATAGAAGGGGAAAAAATGGAAACAGTAACAGGTTTTACTTTCCTGGGCTCCAAAATCACTGTAGACAGTGACTCTTCCGGCAACCCTCTCCAGTATTGCTGCCTGCTCCTTGGAAGGAAAGCGATGACAAACCTTGACAGCATAGTAAAAAGCTGACAAATGTCTGTAAAGTCAAAGCTATGTTTTTTCTAGTAGTCACATATGGATGTAAGAGTTGGATGATAAAGAAGGCTCAGCACTGAAGAAGTGATACTTTTGAATTGTGGTGCTGGAGAAAACTCTTGAGATTCCCTTGGATTGCACGGAGATCGAACTAGTCAATCCGAAAGGACACCAACCCTGAATATTCACTGGAAGGACTTATCCTGAAGCTGAAGCTCCAAGACTTTAGCCACCTGATGCAAAGGGCCAATTCACTGGAAAAGACCCTGTGCTGGGAAAGATTGAGGGCAGGAGGAGAAGGGGGTGGCAGAGGATGAGACGGTTAGAGAGCATCACCAACTCAATGACAGGAACTTGAGCAAACTCTGGGAGATAGTGGAAGACACAGGAGCCTGGCAGGCTGCAGTCTACAATTTAGTGACTGAACAACAGCTACGGAAAGTAAAACTTGAAAACCAAACTCATTCTAAAATTCTTCCAGAATTTAACAAAAGAACTTGTATGTTTTCTAAAAAAACATGTATGTGGGTCAAGAAACAACAGTTAGAACCGGACATAGAACAAATGATTGGTTTAAAATTGGGAAAGGAGTACAACAAGGCTGTGTATTGTCACCTTGCTTATTTAACTTCTATGGAGAGTACATCATATGAAATGCTGGACTAGATAAATCACCAGCTAGAATCAAGATTACCAGTAGAAATATCAATAACCTCAGATATGCAGATGATACCACTCTAGGCAGAAAGTGAAAAGGAACTAAAGGGCCCCTTGATGACGGTGAAAGAGAAGAGTAAAAAAGCTGGCTTAAAAATCAACATTAAAAAAATGAAGATCATAGAATCCAGGCCTATCATTTAATGGCAAATAGAAGGGGAAAAAATGGAAACAGTAACAGGTTTTACTTTCCTGGGCTCCAAAATCACTGTAGACAGTGACTCTTCCGGCAACCCTCTCCAGTATTGCTGCCTGCTCCTTGGAAGGAAAGCGATGACAAACCTTGACAGCATAGTAAAAAGCTGACAAATGTCTGTAAAGTCAAAGCTATGTTTTTTCTAGTAGTCACATATGGATGTAAGAGTTGGATGATAAAGAAGGCTCAGCACTGAAGAAGTGATACTTTTGAATTGTGGTGCTGGAGAAAACTCTTGAGATTCCCTTGGATTGCACGGAGATCGAACTAGTCAATCCGAAAGGACACCAACCCTGAATATTCACTGGAAGGACTTATCCTGAAGCTGAAGCTCCAAGACTTTAGCCACCTGATGCAAAGGGCCAATTCACTGGAAAAGACCCTGTGCTGGGAAAGATTGAGGGCAGGAGGAGAAGGGGGTGGCAGAGGATGAGACGGTTAGAGAGCATCACCAACTCAATGACAGGAACTTGAGCAAACTCTGGGAGATAGTGGAAGACACAGGAGCCTGGCAGGCTGCAGTCTACAATTTAGTGACTGAACAACAGCTACGGAAAGTAAAACTTGAAAACCAAACTCATTCTAAAATTCTTCCAGAATTTAACAAAAGAACTTGTATGTTTTCTTCAGACCAAACACCCCAAACTATTAAATATTATGCACATAATAGTCCACCTGGGCCTTCCCCAATGTCTCAGTGTAAAGAATCCACCTGCAAGTACATGAGACGCAACTTCAATCCCTGGGTAGGGAAGATCCGCTGGAGAAGGGCATGGCAACCCTCTCCAGTATTGCTGCCTGCAGAATCCCATGTACAGAGGAGCCTGGTGAGCTATAGTCCACAGGGCCACAGGGAGTCAGATATGACTGAAGCAACTAAGTGCGCGTGAGCACGTGTGTGTGCACGTGCACAAACACACACATACACATACTAGTCCACCTATCTATTTCTTTTAATTGCCTTTCAACCTTCTTCGCTGGAAGCTTTTTATGTAAAGAGGTTGCATTTACATTTAACCAAGTTATGGAAACCAGGTTATGGAAAACCATACCACATACCATACCATAGCTTTCCATAACCAGGTTATGGAAACCTACCACATTAAACAACAAAGGAAATAAAAAGAACCTTCAAAGAAGGACCCACACACTCTGCAATTTGTAACTTAAACCTCTAGAACACAACAAACTACCTAAGCAGTAATTTGATTCATCAAGGTAAAAGTGAAAGTCTCTCAGTGGCGGCCAACTCTTTGGGACCCTAAGAAATAGTCCCTGGAATTCTTCAGGCCAGAATACTGGAGTGAGTGAGTAGCTTTTCCCTTCTCCAAGGGATCTTCCCAACGCAGGGATCGAACTCAGATCTCCCACATTACAGGCGGATTCTTTACCAGCTGAGCCACCAGGGAAGCCCAAGAACACTGGAGAGGGTAGCCTATCCCTTCTCCAGCGGATCTTCCTGAACCAGGAGTCAAACCGGGGTCTCCTGCATTGCAGGCTGATTCTTTACCTAATTTATACATCCAAAAGCATAGTTGTTGACTTTGACGTAAAGGAAATAATACTGACTTTTTTTTTCCCTGAAGATCAATCTTTTTTAAATAGCTTCAGTCTTTAATCAAAATTTAAATTCCTCTTATGCCAGGCTCAATCTTTTTCACTGAATTTTTTTCACAGTTACATATTTTCATTTTTCTTCATTAGTCCTGTTTTTTTAAGTGCCCCCCCTCAACTTTGTGAAAAAATGTATGGTACTTTCTCATCCATTAAATTCACCATCCCATCTTACATTCATGTACTACATATTAATTAGACAGCCACTGTGTCTAATGGGAAATGGGATTCTCCATTTTTAAGACACATGAAAAGACTTTATATGTTTAGAACAATTTTAGATTTAAAGGGAAACAGAATGGAAAGTTACAGACCTCCCTCCGGCCCACCTCTCACAGTATTCCCTTCTATTAACAACTTGCGAGAGCATGATACATCTGTTACAACTGAGCCAATATTGAAAAGTGAAAGTTAACAGTGAAAGTCACTCAGTCGTGTCCGACTCTTTGTGATCCCATGGACTATACAGTCGTTGGAATTCTCCAGGCCAGAATACTGGAGAGGGTAGCCTTTCCCTTCTCCAGGGGATCTTCTCAACCCAGGGATTGAACCCAGGTCTCCTGTATTGCAGGCAGATTCTTTACCAGCGGAGCCACAAGGGAAGTCCAATACTGATACATTATTATTACCTAAATCCACAGTTAAAATTAGTGTTACTTTTCATGTTGTACAGTTGTGTGAGTTGTGACAAATGCAGGTCACTTATCCACCACTATAACCATACAGAATAGTTCAAATGCCCTAAAAACCCTCTGTGTCTCACCTATTGTTGACTCTCGCTCTCCTGTGCTTCCTGAGCCTCTGGGTATCACTGACACTTTTACTTGCTCTATAGTTCTACCTTTTCCAGAAAATCACAAAGCTGGAATCATACAGCATGTAACCTTTTCAGATTTCACTTATTTCACTCAGCAATAAAGACCTGAGGTTATTCCCTTTCATGGTTTTATAGCTCATTTCTCTTTTGTTTCTGCCCCAGTTTGTTTACACTCGCACTTATTGAAGGATGTCTTGTTTGTTTCCACGTTTTGTCAATTTTGAATAAAGCTGCCATAAACATTCATGTGCAGGGTTTTACATGGACATAAGTTTCCAGCTTATTCTGGTTGAGTTGGTATTTTTGTAAATATGAAAAAGCATAGTTGCTGTGTTTGTTTTTTCCCTAAGAAAACTAATACCTGCTTTTTTTTTTCTAATTTCCTAACTCTTGCCGACTCTTTCATTTGCAATTAGTTACCTGTATTTATATAACTAAGTATGTAAGAGTTTCTAATGGTTCTTGTCTCTCCAGAGATTCTTTCACACCCATGATCAAGTGGGGTGCACATTCAGTTCAAACATGCACACAATCCCCATTAGACAGAAAAGCCAGCCACCCCTTCTACAGAGGAGA
>SJYX01003586.1:216424-247257 GCA_006410675.1 Oreotragus oreotragus | reverse complement strand
TTTTTCCAGTGGTCATGTATGGATGTGAGAGTTGGACTGTGAAGAAAGCTGAGCGCTGAAGAATTGATGCTTTTGAACTGTGATGTTGGAGAAGACTCTTGAGAGTCCCTTGGACTGCAAGATAAAACCAGTCCATTCTAAAGGAGATCAGTCCTGGTTGTACTTTGGAAGGGCTGATGCTAAAGCTGAAACTCCAGTACTTTGGCCACTTTGTGCGAAGAGTTGACTCATTGGAAAAGACTCTGATGCTGGGAGGGATCGGGGGCATGAGGAAAAGGGGACGACAGAGGATGAGATGGCTGGATGGCATCACCGACTTGATGGACATGAGTTTGAGTGAACTTTTGAGTGAGTTGGTGACAGACAGGGAGGCCTGGCATTCTGTGATTCATGGGGTCACAAAGAGTCGGGCACAACTGAGCGACTGAAATGAACTGAACTGAACCATCCAGAGGGAAAAGTGATGCCCTGCTCAGCACCCCCTCCATCTCCCGTCTGCTGTGGTTTAGAAATAACACCTGCTCAGAAACAGATCTGTCCATACACACCTCAGGGCTCCTGAACTGTGTGCTTCCTGAGTCTCTCTACTACAAAGCAAATCCTGAAACCACATAGCTTCCTTGTGACCTGAGAATGGAAGATCAACCTTCTACCCATTCCACTGACCTGTGCTAACAATGTCAGAAGTATGGTTTGTGTAAGGCAGTCCTAATATCTGCCCGTGGCACTTTCACCTTCAAAGTATATTTGATTTAGACAATAAATTATGTGGTCCCCATGGTCAAAAGCACCCAGTCACACTCATTCACTTTCCATATTCCCTACTGCCCCTTTAAACAGCCACCCCTCCAACGCCTTCACGCCACCGGCGGTCAAATTTATAGAACTCCAACTACAGGAGTTCCACAACCACTATTTTTCACTTACACTATATTCTATGAACAAGTGACTTTAAATTTCTACAAATTTTTTTTTTCTGAAAACTGAGTGGTTCCCCCTTAAAGCATTTTCTCAACTAAAAAGTGCCATAAAAATGTCCTGCATCAGAATTAGGAGTGTAACATCCTTCTTGAATAAAAGAATCTCAAGCCAATCACCTTCTCACTAAGAAAAGTTCGTTAAATGTTATAAAGTCACAATAGGAACTACTGTAGGGAATTCAAGATTCATAGTAAAGATGAGCACCTGGAATTCAAGTCAGTTTTAAAAAAGAAGAAATCATGGTCATAAACATCCAATTCATTTAACAGATAGCAAGACCAAAAAAAAAAAAAGCGATCCAGGAACAACAGAGGGATGAGTAAGAATACAGTGGGAAATGAGTTTTCAGTAGTTTAATTAAGGGTCTGAGGATTTAGACAGCAGAATGAACTAAGGCAACAAAGATGCTTCAGGAGGTACTGAAGGGGTAGGAGCAGAGAGAGGCAGGCAGCAGATGACCGGCAGTATCAGGCACCTGATCATGCTTCATCTCTATGAACAGACGACAATCATTCAGAATTTCCATTAGGGAGCAGTGAAGAAATGCATTCCTGTGACTTGCGTGTGATAACTGCTAAAGGGTGAGTGCTGTATATAACTTGTCTTGTGTCGGAATTAGCCTGGCCCATCAAAAGATTAATTTGCAGAGTCATTTACCAGCTCAAATGTGCTTGGTCTGAAACTTGATTGAAACCAGCTGAGCCGATGACATCACCACAGACTTTTCACTATAGAAAGGGCAAGCTCTGTGAGGTCAGGAAGCAGAACTAAGCTCGGTGCACAGAAGCCAAGCTGCAAGAGGGAAGAGCCAAGGCAAGTTCAGAGGAGGAGAGGCTCATTCCAAGAAGCAGCAAGGGTGAGCAATCAACTCAGAGACAGCTGCAGAGAAGAAAGAACACAATGGAGATTTTCCTTTAAGGACTGGGGCTGCTGTCTCTACCAGAGATGTAAATCTACAGCAAAGCCTCCTTGATGTGTACTGACTGGCTACAGGGTGATTTGGTTTGTTTATGTTTTTTAATAAAATTGTCTTGGCTAGGAATGGCAGTGGGTCAGAAAAACCTGTCACATTTTCTGAAATTCTTCAGTTATTTGGGCTATGCATACCTGGGTTTAAATGAATCAAATGTAATAACGAGAATGGAGTAGAACATACAACATCCAACTCAGGAAAACAAACTCTTGTTGGTATTTAAATTTCTTTTCCTTTTCCCATCCTTCCAAAATTTTGTTTCAATTTTATATGACAAACTAATCTTCTACTCAATCAGTGAAAACACTTAACAAAGGCAGCTTGCCAGTTATCATGGGTGTTTCTTCCTGCACTTGGTTCCTAAATGACAAAGCACAAGAAGGGAAACAGGAGGAACAGAATTTGCATTCAACACACACTAAGATCTTAACCCAGAAGTATATGGCTTCACTGCTAAAACTTATTTTGAAACAGGGTGCTTCTGAGCCCTAGTAACCACTTCATATCTATCTGGTGGCAGCAAAGCCGGAGCTAAGTGGTGACAGAAAAACAACAGTTTTTTCTCTCCTATCTGTGAAAATCAGAAGATGGTAAAAGATTAGGACAAGAGGGATGAGATGGACTGGCCTCACTGGAATGCAGTGGAGGACTCAAGTCTGACCTATGTGTCTAGAGCGCTTCCCAGATGACTACTTCAAGTCGGGACAAACCCCCGGGGGCCTATTCTAGAGGAGGGGTATGCAGCACGTCCTCTGCTATCTGATTGACTTCTGGGCTTCTCATGGTCCTCCCATGAGGAATAAGTGTCTGACTCACACTTGCTCTGGGTGCTTCTTACTGACTCTTATTTCCTCTCTGACCTGATTGTGGACTTTGTCAGTTCAGTTTAGTTCAGTCGCTCGGTCGTGTCCAACTCTTTGTGACCCCATGGACTGCAGCACACCAGGCTTCCCTGTCCATCACCAACTCCCAAAGCTTGCTCAAATTCATGTCCTGCCTCTGTCGTCCCCTTCTCCTCCTGCCTTCAATCTTTCCCAGCATCAGGGTTTTTTCTACCCTGATGGGCATCAGGTTGACTTTGTAACCCCAAATAATTCTCTTGCTAAGGGATGTCCACAGATTGCCACCAGGGTGATTTAACATATGGGCTGTAAGGACTTAGCACCTCAGCAAGTTTCCCTTCCTGAACCTGCTGAGGTGCGGGGAGTAAGCCAAGGGTCCCGCTCTCCTCACTAGGACTTCCCTGGAGGTCCGGTAGTTAAGAGACCGAATGTCCACTGCCAGGGACTCGTGTGCAATCCATGGTCGGAGAACTAAGATACCGCATGGCTCACAACCAAAACAAAAACAAACAGAAACACGTCTGGTCCACAGGGAGGACAAACCAGTTCCTGGGGAAGTCCTCAGCACACGGATTGTGGGCTTATAAATGGCTGCTCAAATTCTGATGTTCACACAACCAGTTGTTATCATAGGTGTCTTTACTTTCCACTTGTTTTTGACTTACCTGGGTTAAGTATTATTCAATTGAAATGTATTACGTAAGAAGTGATTTTTATAATTTTATGTGACACAAGTATCACAACTGCCATCAACTCTTCTCTTCATGCTTTCAATAATTTTTTAAAAAGCTTGAAAATTAAAACCTGCACTACTCAGATTTCACACACATTTTTAGCATTATGATTTTACCAAAAAACAAATTTTCAGAAAAGACCTGAATTTCAAAGGGATGGTTTTCAAATACCCAGTTTTACCACTGAATTGATAAACAACATAGGTTCAGATAAACAGAGTATCTCATTTTGTGCCTTGAGGTAGCATAAGACCTCAGCCTTCCTCTCCTCACCTGTAAAAAGAGCACAGACAAATACACTCACAATGTGGCCTTTAGCTGGAAAATGTTCAGTGACTTCCTTCTACATAATATTATAAATTATTAGTCTCCCAGCTTAGGAAATGTTATCAACATATACTGAAATAATTTGTAATTTAAAAAATGTAAGTAGTCAAGTGCAGTATGAGTTAATAAAATTTTGAATTTAGAAAAATCAATGCTTGCAGAGAACAAGATCTAAGTAATGTGGCAGACAATTCTCAAGATCGCTGCCACATCCTTTCCCCCGAGCTACTGCCATCCACAGAGCTATACCTGCACTGTAATTCTTCAACCCAACCTGACTTTTCACCCAAGCTGACTGATTCAAGGGTAGACACACAAGACTGAGGCTAAAACAATCAGAATGTTCCTCTCTGAAAGTTGTCATTTTGATATGATAAACACAGCCTGGAAGCATCTAAGTCATGATAACAGCAACTATATAGAGTCCATCACTCCTGCTTCTAAAGACCTCAAAGCAATACCGAGTTCTTAGGGCCATCTTTGGCTCCTTTCTACCCTCATTAATACTGATGGCTGTTATTCCCAGGATTCCTGTAAGTACTAAACACTTTTAATTTAAACGACTTAAAACTAAGCAAAATTTTAAATCTAGGTCTTTAGTTGAACTGGCCACATTTCAAGTGCTCACTGATTACATATGGCTACCGGCTACCATACTGGACAGGCCAGATTTAGACAGTGTTTTCATCAACAAAGCAAGTCCTATTAAAAAACACTGCCCCAGACCCTTCTGATTAGCTTTCTTTTATCTTAAGCCACTAAGGATCAGAATTTGTTTTATGTCTATGTATTTTATATTTGCACTCATAAACGTCTGAATAGGAGGCAAACTGGTAACTTTATGGAAATTTTTTAAAGGACTTCTGGGTACTCTCAGAGGTCCTAAGTCTTGGAGTTAATGTCACTTCAAAACTTTTAAGTTTACTCACATCATTCCTGGACTTCTCCAGAGTCACGGACTCATGGAATTTAAGAACTTGGGAAAACTTTAGCAAATATCTAATCTGATTTCCTGTTTTTCATACATGAAGAAATGAAGACCCAGAAAGCTTGTAATTTGCTTTTGTTTCTGAAAGCACTTAAATTTAGTTTAATAGGTTAAGACAAGATTAATAAGAAACCAACTAAACAGTAATACACAACATAACTCTGCAAATCTCATGATTAAATAAGTAACCAGGCATGAAGTTTAAATATTTATTTACTCACCAAGCTATTACTACACCAGTTCCTTCCTGTTCCCCACCCCCATCTCTCACTCTCTCTTTTTTTTTTTCTATTTTGTAAGGTACATTCACAATGGTTACCATAGTTTTCAATGTCATAATATCTAAAAGGCCCAGAATACATTCTGTACTTTCAAATCAGAGAGCAGACAAATACATTTTTATTGTAATTTTCATTTTGCACTGGAAACTTTATGTTCAAATCGGCCACATAATTAGTTATCTGTACAGACTGAAATCTGGATAGATGGAGATGTTTTTACTCAGTTGCTTTGAAACAAACAGTAACTGAACATTATTTAAAATATGTGTATTAAAAGTCATACCTAAACATCAATAGATTTAAACTTGCTAAAGCAAGTTCTCTCAGCATCTCCACAAAGCATATGTGTTCTTTATAACAACAATAATAACAACAACAACAACAAAACCACTTCAACTCACACATCTGAATACTGGCAGGAGATGAGGATTCTGACATTCCATCAGGCTTACTTCTCACACCTAACTGTGGGTGAACTCTGTTATCATCCACCCAGCAGAGAGAATTTACAGGTTACTTTAAGGTAAATACAGAATTCAATAATCATGCAATGTTAATTTTTCCAGAAAGGATTGTTTTTAAACAATTCTTATTGTTTATGACCTCCCAATCACCCTTTCCATTAAAGATAAATGGAGTGCATGTTTTCCCATATACTGATTTGTATCTTATATGACCAGTTGATAAAGAAATGGAGTAAAATGCAACCCCTGCATGTATCAAATCACTGCAGATCCATTTTCTGTATGGTTTTTCCTTCTTAAGAATAAACAAGTAAATGTTTTCCCCGATCATATCACATCACAAAAGCCAATGTTCCAAATTTTCTGAGGCAATGATACACATTTCAAAAAATTAGCCAATGCTACTATATTTTCCCTTCCCTTTCAAACACAAGCAATATATGTGTACATAAATAAATACTTGTATATAAAATATATACATATATATATATATATGTACACACACACACTTGTTTCAAAAAGTTTTCTAACATATAGGGCGTTGGCCATTTCTATCTCAGGAAAAGAGTTCTCCCGAGATCACAGAACATGACCCACAAAGTCAGCAAGGGGAAGTCCTGCACTTAGCGACTGCTGCTATGAATCACACATTCATCAAAGGTGGTGTGAATCATCGCAAAAGAGTCTAGGGAGCACAGGCCAAGAACTTGCAGTCTTTCAACAAAGGTTTTAGCAGGTAACTTAAACAAGAAAAACCAAAAAGCAAAACAGCATGAACTTCAACACTTCAACTGCATGGCTAGTGCATATGTTCTGTAGAGAAAAATGTACAAAAACCAATAAGTATATCCCAAAGAAAATGAACACCAATACCAACCATTATCTTGGCCTTCACTCAAACACCTGAGTCCTTTGAAACACTGCCTACACCATGGAGGGGGGGCGGGGTCACAAATTAGTTGGGTCATAAAGTTTTGCACCTGGAAATACTTACTGCATTAATAAGTTACCAAAAAGGAGGACAAATCACGGTATCTTATGAATGGAAATTATGGAGTTGATTATTTCAGTAAAAATCAAACCACTGATTAAAAAACAGAAACTTTCTTACACCATTGAAGGGGCTCTTGAACCAAACTCACAGCATGGGCAGGCCCTCTCTTCATTTCAAATGGAACTCTGAACACGATTACAGGCTATCTGTAGAATTTTGCCAAAGGTTTATTTTAACCCTCCCTCCAATACTGATTAGTTACAGTAAAGCTATAAAAATTCCGTATAAGCCATTCAGCTTCAGCAGCCCCAGCTGGCTATGACAAGCCATCAAGAGAGGGTCTGGAGACCTACAAAAGGAACCTGGGCCTTTAACAAGGTTTGAGTAAGTGGGTCAGCTGTCACCTGTGACAAGGTTTGGCCTCTTGAAAGAGAATGCCTTAGCTGCAGCAGCCCAGGGTCAGTTTTCAACAGCTGGGACTTGAACCTTTAGGTTGTTAAAAAGTCATTGGTAACATTCTTTCTAGTGGGAGACATATATATTTTCTCCAGCAATGTTAGGCTGTACACAGGAGGAAAAAGGTGCATGTGTATATAAGAGTGATACATCTTGTCTCATAAAATAAGGGGGAAAAGCACTTCAAGATTACATTTACTAAACATTTAATGTTTAGAGGTTAAATAAAAGATCATTCTCCAATCTGTATTTCATTTCTCAAGCCAAACTACTTCAGGGGGAGTCAGGAGGAGGCAAATAACAACGAGAAGAAATACCTAAGCTAATTTATCCTTCTCTAGCAAAACTTAACATTTTTGGAATAGTCATCTGCTTTATGGCTTTGATTCTTTTAAAGATATTGAAATATGTGGGCTTAACTATGAGAAACACAACCATTTTTCCACTCTCCTTTTAATGTATATATTTAGGCTGAAGCACCAAAAAGCAGTAGAGAAAGGAGTCTTTAGAAAGAACTGATGACTTTTTCTACTTGACAGGGATCTTGTTTTGAAAATACTCATCATGAAAACACAAGGTTCTGATCAAAACAGTGGAAAAGCAATTTAATTTTCTTGGATATGTGGTCCAGCCCTCCACGCGGGAGGATGAAGTTCAGATGCTCTGGACAGTCCATCTTCTACTCCTATTCAAGTGTACAGAGTCCTCTGCTTAAAGGACCCAACATTCCTACATCCAAGTCAAGCAAACAGTTCCCAGTTTCAATTGAAACTGGGACAGAATTATTACTTTTTTTTGCTTTTCCAAGATATATGGATCACATGGCATATAAAAAAAAATGCATACATAACAGAGTTAGCTCTCTTAACTTCTTTCAATTAACGTGGGCAAAACGCCTAAATATGTCTTGGTAAATTTTTCCAAAGACACACCTCAAAGCTGTCTTGCTAATCAATGGTTGGTAATTTAAGTTCTGTGCAATCTCAAAAAGATTGCAAGTGAAAACAACAGTTCCAACAGCCCAGTTCCTGTCTCCTTGTGCCTTTATTGTCCCCCTCCTTGCCTAGACTACTGAAGTCAGACAGGTTGAGGAGACAGTCACTCGAGAAAGCCCTTTGCCCTGCCAGGTGAAAGTCATGCCAGCAACCAAAGTAGAATCTGATATAAAAATAGGAGCCGAAGGAATCCAGGGAAAGCAAAGGACACTGTGCGGCCAGTTCAGATGGCCAAAAACGCAAAAGAGGTAACAGAAGCTTAAGGCGATACCTGAAGGAGCTCAAGAATTCACGTCTCCTATCCACATTAATGAGGTAAATGAATAAAACACTAAAATGGCCAAGAGGCAGACTGGAAAACCAATGAGTATATTATATAATGTTGCAGAGCTACAGGTAAAGGACATTAATCTACTTTTTTCACATGTCTGTTTATACACAAAGGCCATTTACTTGACTGAGGTAAAATAATGGTGGAGCTCAAGAATTCACGTCTCCTATCCACATTAATGAGGTAAATGAATAAAACACTAAAATGGCCAAGAGGCAGACTGGAAAACCAATGAGTATATTATATAATGTTGCAGAGCTACAGGTAAAGGACATTAATCTACTTTTTTCACATGTCTGTTTATACACAAAGGCCATTTACTTGACTGAGGTAAAATAATGGTTACTCTCATCCAAAAATAAGAAAAAGATTGCAAAGGTGTCCATACAAAGTAAATAAGTGTGAAATTAACGCAATTCAACATCAATACATGATACTAAATATGGTACTAATCATTCTTATGTCACTTCATTTTTAGACACCCTAGGTCAAATAAATTCATGGCTAATACATTTTTTAGAAAGGAGAAAGAGATTGATATTAAAATAGTGCCACCAAAACCAGAAATAAAAGTTAAGGGGTTTACAGGAGGCAAAAGCAGGTTAGTGACAAAGGCATGATGATGTCTCTGAGGTAGTAAAAATATTATTTGTATATTTAAAAAACTAAAGGAAGCAGCTGTCTAAACATTTTAGCTTTTTTCCCAAAAAAAAAAAAAAGTTCATACGCTGTTCTGAGGATAGAAATAATCCAAGCTGAGGCGATGTTTTAACCCATTAGAACACACACACACACACAATCACAACCACACACAATGAAGAGCCTGTGTCCCTCCCTCCTTCCCCTTTTTGATTTGAGGCATTTCCTCCTAACTTGACTGCAAGAAGGAAATCCTGAAAGCCACGGCCAACAACAAACACCTTGGTTTTCAAAAAGCTTAACTGCTTTGTTCGTAACTTCTGCTCACATGAACTGTAAATCTTTGAAAACGGAAATATTTGAGACCACAAAAGGTGTTACTCTTTCTGTCATTCTCTGCTATTTTTTAGTCACACTTTTAAGAGGTGATCAAAGAATACTTTCTGCATAGCCTGGGCAGTACAACAGTCTGCACAGTAAGACTAAAAACATGAAGTTCTAACTTGCTGCTCTTAATTTTTAAAAAAGGACATGAGAATGTTATGTTTTACAAACTACCATTATAAATTTAATGCTAATCTAACTTGATTAAAAAGATATATCTACAGTAAAAAAAATTACTAAGTACAACTGCAACAAAAAACAGCTCAAATCTAGAATATGCATGTTTACTTCCCTATTTCCTTCATCTTTATATAGCAAAATACACACTGGTCACATAGATGAAGCCATGGTTCCCTTACAGTTTGATATTCTGCACTTTCATTTAACATTAAATTATAACACTTTCCATATACCCACATATTTGCAGTTATAATTTCATTAAGAATTCCGAATATTCCACAAATTTAATAAGCTATTTATTCCCTTGCTTACTTATTTCTACAATGCCCTCTTACAAAATGGGCTTGACGTGGAATCATCATTTGGGGGCATGATCATGATTTCTATGTTTCTATTTAGACACTTAAGAGTGTTTCCAATTGTTTTTTTCTCCCATTTGGAGCTAAACCTGCAATGAGTAACTTCATGTAATATAGCTCCCTTCCTCAGTTGAATAATTTCTTCCTAATGAATCAAAAGTTATAAATAATTTTTTAGTAACTATAATGCCTCACTGCTTTTCCAAAAGTCCCCATTTATAATACCAAGAGTGATAAATTAAAACAAATATCCAATAATTACTTCAATATTGAGACAGTTTGGAGTCAGTTTTTTAAATGCTCACTTTTTTCACTTTTTAGAATTAAATAAATAATACATGCACATAGATAAATTTCAAACATGTATTTGCCAAAGTCTAAAGTAAAATCAATGTTCTCTCAATTCCTAAACTCCAGTCTCATTGTTAGCAATTTGGAGTGTATTTCTTCTTGTACATATAAGTATGTATATATATATGTAGGATTAATACTTTTTTCATTTTACAATACTAAATCTCCTCCTATCTTCAAATATGAGCCCATAATAGACTCTCTATGCCTTCTGTAATATGATTCTGTCTCATTCAAATATCACTCAATTCCAGTTATACACTCAGTATAGCAACATCACTAAGAATTATATCAATACTCAGGGAATCGCCACTCCTGCATAACCTAAAACAGAAGATAATCCCCAAACTTTAAACACTGGGATGAGTGTGTGTGTACGAGAATTACCTTCCTAACTATGCATAAGACCTGTAATAAAATGGCCTTGCATGCCTTAAGATCATGTTGCTACTGCAGTACAAGGAAGTGTTTAGGAAGAGAGTAAGCCTGACATCAGAAACGTGTGACCCACATGTGGATAACCAAGCCTGTATAACACCAACACTGTACCCAGAAAGACAAAAGAGTAAACTACAGGTTAAGAGAGATGGGGGACACAGAGTTAAGAGTCAACAAAACTTTATGAGACTTGCCAGGAAGTAACCAGCAAAATCTTGGAAACAATGATTTCTCTAAAGGGTATAACTTGAATTACTAATCTGATAAAGCCATAAGACCCCCACTGTAAGGAACATCACTTCTGTCATCTCTTTCTCAATCTGCCTCTTTCTGTACAGTCGGGAGAATTCTTCTGGTGATCCATGCCTCTGCTGTCAACAATCCTTCAAGGTGGAATGGTCACGCCAGTGAAACACCCCTCCTGCATTTGTTGTCCCATCATGATGTTTAATTTTTAATACTTATAACTGGTGTTTTCTTATTTACTTATTTAATGTATGTCTTCTCCCACATGAAAGTAAGGGCATGTTTCTTTTTCCTTCATGCCAATGAATATTTACTGAGCACCTATATATGCTGTACAAAGGAGGAAGAACAGTGAAAACAGGTAAAAAGTGTTCCCTGGTGAAGCTCACATTCCAACAAGAAGAGAAAGACAATCCACTACGAGTGTAAAATCTATAGTGTATTACAATGTAGTGTGTGCTGTGAAGAAAACTAAAAGAAGGAAGGAATATACAGAGTGCCCAGGGTATTGGAGGGCTGTAGATGTGATTTAAACACCATCTCCAGCACCTAAAAGGAAACAAAATAAGACCCTCAATAAATACTGGCTCATTGAACGGGCCAGACGGGCAAAAATCAAATGGCATATCCCATATTCCAGGGAAACTCCTTGGAAATAGTGATTGACTGGTTTTGAGATGTGCAGAAAACAAGATCAGAGTCATTCGGATGCACAAGATTGGAGCAAGCAAGCGCCACTGTATTTGGTGCTGTGAACATGTTCCATTTGAAGCTATTGTAGCCACCTGGCAATCATGAGAATAAGCCATCATAGGTAGAAAGGCAGAGCCAAACAGACCAGGAGAACGCACTGGTTGCATTATGACTGTCTGGTTCAACTGACATCCAAAGATGTGCCCCTTGACTGAGCTATGGAGTTGCTTCAGGCAATCAGAGCCTCTAAATCGACTGTATCAGCTCTTCTATGTACAGCAAAATAACTTCCTGCTTCGCTTTCACTAAAAGGAGTACGCTTAGGGGCCATTTCCTCATTTGGAATAGTCAGAGTCACTGATATGATGTTGTTTCATCCAGTCTGCGCTGAGTTTCCTATTACTTGCAATCTAATGATTCTATACTGACATGCATCCCAATTTACTGTATAAATATAACACAAATTGTCTTCCCAGCACATCATACTTACTAGTATGACCTTGTTTGAGTTTGAAATATCTCCTCGGCATTCCACTACCAGCCTCAAATCTCTAACAGTCCTACATAGAATAGTCACATGCTACTTTCTTGCCTGTTCCACAAAGCTTCACTATTAATCCATTCATTATTCATTCAGCTGTTAAATGTTTAGCAGGCACTGAGAAAAAGAAAACAAACAAGGCCAGTCCTTGTTCTTAAGGACATTTCAAAAAGGAAGGGGAATACTCCAATAATAGCTGTAAAAGCAAATGCAGGCCAATGGCTGCTTGAACAGAATGATTCTCAGAAAACAATGACAGAGTGAAGGCTGGGGCATTAAACACGTTTCAGATGGTCCACAACTTCCCTCACTTCCTCTATGCCCACTGATGGTACTCATTTACTGCCCTACTATACAGCCCCCAACATCCCTTCTTTTATAAGAAATATGGACACAATTCCTGCCCTCAATGATCTTAGAATCTTTTCTCCCCTAAAAGGTCCTAAGGTCCTTGAGGGTAGGAATTGGGTCCAATTTTTCTTATAAACAGATTATTTTATAAAACAGTTATTCTTCCTTCTACCATATAACACAGAATGTCTCCTATAAATGTTTATTAACTTTAAATTTGTTTTTGTTCTAAAACTTTTGAAAAGGACCATAGATGCTATTTCTAGCCCTAGTTAAATTCCATTGTTTTTTTTTTGAACAGAGTACTAATTTTCTCTTATCTGTTTTGACAGCTGAAAGCTTATCAGAGCTGCTCATCCTAAATGATATCAGTAGAGGCTCCTCTTCCCATGGCATCTCCACATGGCCTATAAATCAGACTCTTCTTTGTGGGTCAAAATAACTTCCTGCTTTGCTTTCACTAACAGGAATAACTGGAGTACTCTCAGAAGCCAAAGAGATAATTACTTGAGAGAATTTCACTTCTGAGCATCAAATACAGGGATCACGATGCTGTGGCAATGAATTTGAAAATGTCTGCTGCCACAGTGGGCTTCCCCGGTGGTTCAGTGGTAAAGAATCTGCCTGCAATGCACAAGATGCAGGAGACACAGGCGTGACCTTTGGGTCAGGAAGATCCCCTGGAGGAAGGCATAGCAACCCGCTCCAGTATTCTTGCCTGGAGAATCCCAGGGACAGAGGAGCCTAGGGAGCTACAGTCCATGGAGTCACACAGAGTCAGACATGATTTAGCAACTAAAGAACAATAGTCACGATACTCCTTAATCAGGCTGCTTTCAATTTAAATAAAAATGTTTAGAACGATGCACTAAGTGGAACTAACTACAGCTTTCAGTTCTTATGACAGAGCAGACAACAATTCATCAAAGAACCAGGAGTAGGAGTGGAGCACACATATTCCTGAACAAAATTTCATGAATTCTTAAGAGTTGATATGATTCAAAAGGGGAAAAAAAAAAAAAAAAACATGTTTTCCTCACATGGTGAATAGTGAATCGTGTTTGTATTGAAGCTTTTTGCCGTATGATGATCTCATGTATCAGATGATAAAATGTGAATGTTTTTTAAAAAAACCTTTCCCGAAGTATGTGGTCATTCATAGGCTATCATTTGTAAGTTTGATTAATCAATTTCCTAACCATACTGCCCAAATCTCATCCACTATTTCAAAATACTAAACTTTTGGTACTGTGGTACATTAGGCTACAGGAAGCTAGCCTAGAGACAAAGCTCACACTTAGGATGTGGCGTGTGGGCAAGTGCATTCTGAAGCCTGGGGCAGGAAAGTGTAAGCAGCAGAGAAACTGGTCTTGTCTTTGCTCCACTCTAATCCCACTAGCCTTTAGTTTTCTCCTTGCTTACTTCCTGGCTGCCCCCTACCCAGGCAATATTATAATTCCCGTTTTTTCACCTTCCCACACTTCCTCTTTTCCATATGACAATTTGGGCAGCGATTGACCACCCAGAGCCCAGTCCAAGGGATGAGGCAAGCTCAGGAACTCTTTCTTCATCCTTTAGATCTCCAAGACAGCGCAACCTGCACAGCCATGGCTGTGTCCCCTTAAGAAAGGAAGAAGTGGCTGCTCCCTTTCTCTCTGTAGCCCTCCTCCTACTCCAGGACATTCCCTAGACGATGCCCTTTGCCAACCTGCATGTCCGCTAGCATGGAGTGGGGGGTCCATGACCTCCTTTCACGCCCATCTGGACACATAAACTGGTGCCTTTGGGCAAATCACTTCAACTCCTTGGGTCTCAGATGATCCAAATGATGGCTAGATTGCTTGCAGTTCAATATTTTTGTTCCCAATTATTAAATATTCCTACAGCTTTGCTTTTACTACTTTTGGCTTGTTTCTTCTGTCTCTCTCCTGCTCAGTGAGGGTAGGGATAATGTCCAAGTTCTCAGGGGCTAGCACTGGGCCTGGCAAGTGTCTAGGAGACATTCTATATGTTTATGGAGAATGAACATACAAAGGTAGAAATATCAGTATTTCAACATCTTTAAAGCAGGTCTTTAAAGCAATAGGGAAAGAAGAATAATATGCTTTTTCAGTTCACCAGTCACTGAACTAAGACTCTGTTACCTAGAGGATGCCATCATCTTTGACCCTTTATGTCAAATAGGGTAGAAGAGAGCAGCGGTTCTCAAAGAGAAAATAGAATGGAAATGGGATTATAGTCCTCGGAACCACTTATAAAAAGTACTATATAAGAGTGGGATTCTAAGTATTCTTTTTTTTGAGGAAGGCATTCATTTCACTAAGTAATTCTGAAGCACTGATCCCTACCAACATATCACCTCAATGAGGAATCACCAAATTAGATGATCACTAAGGCCCTTCCAGCTTTAATCCTAGAACACATCCTAAATTTTACAAAATCTCTATTATTATTTTTTCCAGGAGTACTTTAGTACTCCTAAATACTAAGTACATGTCAACTAGATGCAAAAACTTTATGTTCAATACATAGCTAATTTAATGGTTTATTTCACTAAGGCCTAAATTTTAAGTTCCTAATACCACTACATTTTAAAATTATATTTTGTGAATGTTAATGAGGAAAAAATTAAAACTGATGCAAAAATTATACATGGCAAAGAAGAGAGAGAGAGTGTGTTTCCCATCTAGGACAGGTTTTCTTAGTATTGGCATGACTGAAATTTGCGGGTGGACAATTCCTTGCTGCCGGGGGCTGTCCTGTCCATTGAAGAATGTTTAGCAGCATCCATGGCCTCGATTCATTAGCACCAGTACCTGACCCCTACCCCTAGTTATAACAACAAAAAAAAATGTCTCCAAACATTACCAACAACCCCCATTCTGACCACACTGGAAACCAGTAGGGGAATAACATTAAAATTATTTAATTATCTAATTATGGTGTGTGTGTGTATGTGTTCTCATCACTCAGTCACGTCTGATTCTTTGCAATCCATGGATATAGCGCTCCAGGCTCCACTGTCCATGGAATTTTTCAGGCAAGAATACTGGAGCAGGTTGCCATTTCCCACTCCAGGGGATGTTCCTGACCCAGGGATCAAACCCATGTCTCTTGTGTCTCCTGCACTAGCAGGCAGATTCTTATCATTGCACCATCTAGTACTAATAGGCAATTACTTAAGGGAAAGAAGTACTTATCTGAAAGGATATTCAATCATTTGCTAGTTTCTTAAATCTTTTTGTGAATAATAAGACAAATGAGTTTTATCAAAATAAGCATCAATTTTCTAATTTGTACATAAAGCAAACACAGGTGGAAAATGTCAAACATGAGCATACCCACACACACAGTCTAAGACTTAAAGAATCCTAAATAACATTTCCTAAACATTTCTGGAAATTTCCTTTTGAAAAACTGGACACTCTCATTCAAAATCTCATTGTGGATCCCATGATTTAAGACCATGTCTAGACAGAATAAAACAAAAAGGAAATTTGGCAATTCTTTTGATATGATTAGTCTGCTTCAAACTTTTCTCTTTGGGGTCTAAATTATAGCTTTTTGCTGTCAACACTAATAAATTTAACCAGATAATTAGCAACTCTACAAATAACTTTTGCTATGTAGACATTAGCAACCACAATGATTTAAAGATGTTTCCATCTTTTTCCACGAGACCTCTTAACTGGTTCTAAATCCCAGAGGAAAGTGTAAAAAGAAAATCACTCAAACTTAAGTCAAACACTAGAGACTGGGATCTGTTCACTCAGATAAACCAGACGCAGCATCTTATGAACTTTAGACAAACTTCTCCACAGTTGCAAGGCCTCAAGAATTGTTCCTTCTCACTCAGTTTTCCTTTGTAACTGATTTGAAAACAGGCAAAGCTGTGGTTATTTTTTTTTAATTTCTTAAGGAATATTATGTTTTTCAAGCAAAATGTGTCAAGATCAGAGACACACTAACCATTTAACCCTAAAAAACAAAAGTATGCAATCTAAAGATGTTTTTACATGGTAGCCTGAGACAAATTTCCAAACTTTGTTAAGAATTACCAAGCTTGTTAAAGTAATTTTCTAAGATAAAATTTAATTAATGTCAAAGTAACCTTTAGTGTCTCATTCTCTGCAGAAGATAGGAGTTAACCATTACATATTGGCTAGTATGTTTGTTTCTATGATTAAACATAGGCATTACATACCTATGCAAATTTTAAAGTTTATCATTCGTCTAGAGTCTAACATGGGGAAGGCAATGGCACCCTACCCCAGTACTCTTGCCTGGAAAATCCCATGGACGGAGTAGCCTGGTGGGCTGCAGTCCATGGGGTCACTAACAGTCGGACAAACTGAGCGACTTCACTTTCACTTTTCTCTTTCATGCATTGGAGAAGGAAATGGCAACCCACTCCAGTGTTCTTGCCTGGAGAATCCCAGGGACGGGGGAGCCTGGTGGGCTGCTGTCTATGGGGTCACACAGAGTCGGACACGACTGAAGTGACTTAGCAGCTGCAGCAGAGTCTAACATGGTCCATATGTCTCCCAGTGCCTATTCTTCATCTATTTCACTATTCCTTAATAGCTCTATGAGAAAGCTACGGAGGAATAAAAAGAGGATGGATGAGCTAGTTTCATTACACTCCAGGTTCTGATAAACCAGTTCATCTTTTTTTTTTTTTTTTTGGCGTTAGGTTAACCTCCTCAAAAATAATCATGAAGTAATTAGGAGACTATGTACATTTTCTCTTTAAAGANTGCCCATCTGGACACATAAACTGGTGCCTTTGGGCAAATCACTTCAACTCCTTGGGTCTCAGATGATCCAAATGATGGCTAGATTGCTTGCAGTTCAATATTTTTGTTCCCAATTATTAAATATTCCTACAGCTTTGCTTTTACTACTTTTGGCTTGTTTCTTCTGTCTCTCTCCTGCTCAGTGAGGGTAGGGATAATGTCCAAGTTCTCAGGGGCTAGCACTGGGCCTGGCAAGTGTCTAGGAGACATTCTATATGTTTATGGAGAATGAACATACATAGATAGAAATATCAGTATTTCAACATCTTTAAAGCACGTCTTTAAAGCAATAGGGAAAGAAGAATAATATGCTTTTTCAGTTCACCAGTCACTGAACTAAGACTCTGTTACCTAGAGGATGCCATCATCTTTGACCCTTTATGTCAAATAGGGTAGAAGAGAGCAGCGGTTCTCAAAGAGAAAATAGAATGGAAATGGGATTATAGTCCTCGGAACCACTTATAAAAAGTACTATATAAGAGTGGGATTCTAAGTATTCTTTTTTTTGAGGAAGGCATTCATTTCACTAAGTAATTCTGAAGCACTGATCCCTACCAACATATCACCTCAATGAGGAATCACCAAATTAGATGATCACTAAGGCCCTTCCAGCTTTAATCCTAGAACACATCCTAAATTTTACAAAATCTCTATTATTATTTTTTCCATTTCTTTTTTTTGAGGAAGGCATTCATTTCACTAAGTAATTCTGAAGCACTGATCCCTACCAACATATCACCTCAATGAGGAATCACCAAATTAGATGATCACTAAGGCCCTTCCAGCTTTAATCCTAGAACACATCCTAAATTTTACAAAATCTCTATTATTATTTTTTCCAGGAGTACTTTAGTACTCCTAAATACTAAGTACATGTCAACTAGATGCAAAAACTTTATGTTCAATACATAGCTAATTTAATGGTTTATTTCACTAAGGCCTAAATTTTAAGTTTCTAATACCACTACATTTTAAAATTATATTTTGTGAATGTTAATGAGGAAAAAATTAAAACTGATGCAAAAATTATACATGGCAAAGAAGAGAGAGAGAGTGTGTTTCCCATCTAGGACAGGTTTTCTTAGTATTGGCATGACTGAAATTTGCGGGTGGACAATTCCTTGCTGCCGGGGGCTGTCCTGTCCATTGAAGAATGTTTAGCAGCATCCATGGCCTCGATTCATTAGCACCAGTACCTGACCCCTACCCCTAGTTATAACAACAAAAAAAAATGTCTCCAAACATTACCAACAACCCCCATTCTGACCACACTGGAAACCAGTAGGGGAATAANCATTGAAGAATGTTTAGCAGCATCCATGGCCTCAATTCATTAGCACCAGTACCTGACCCCTACCCCTAGTTATAACAACAAAAAAAATGTCTCCAAACATTACCAACAACCCCCATTCTGACCACACTGGAAACCAGTAGGGGAATAACATTAAAATTATTTAATTATCTAATTATGGTGTGTGTGTGTATGTGTTTTCATCACTCAGTCACGTCTGATTCTTTGCAATCCATGGATATAGCGCTCCAGGCTCCACTGTCCATGGAATTTTTCAGGCAAGAATACTGGAGCAGGTTGCCATTTCCCACTCCAGGGGATGTTCCTGACCCAGGGATCAAACCCATGTCTCTTGTGTCTCCTGCACTAGCAGGCAGATTCTTATCATTGCACCATCTAGTACTAATAGGCAATTACTTAAGGGAAAGAAGTACTTATCTGAAAGGATATTCAATCATTTGCTAGTTTCTTAAATCTTTTTGTGAATAATAAGACAAATGAGTTTTATCAAAATAAGCATCAATTTTCTAATTTGTACATAAAGCAAACACAGGTGGAAAATGTCAAACATGAGCATACCCACACACACAGTCTAAGACTTAAAGAATCCTAAATAACATTTCCTAAACATTTCTGGAAATTTCCTTTTGAAAAACTGGACACTCTCATTCAAAATCTCATTGTGGATCCCATGATTTAAGACCATGTCTAGACAGAATAAAACAAAAAGGAAATTTGGCAATTCTTTTGATATGATTAGTCTGCTTCAAACTTTTCTCTTTGGGGTCTAAATTATAGCTTTTTGCTGTCAACACTAATAAATTTAACCAGATAATTAGCAACTCTACAAATAACTTTTGCTATGTAGACATTAGCAACCACAATGATTTAAAGATGTTTCTATCTTTTTCCACGAGACCTCTTAACTGGTTCTAAATCCCAGAGGAAAGTGTAAAAAGAAAATCACTCAAATTTAAGTCAAACACTAGAGACTGGGATCTGTTCACTCAGATAAACCAGACGCAGCATCTTATGAACTTTAGACAAACTTGTCCACAGTTGCAAGGCCTCAAGAATTGTTCCTTCTCACTCAGTTTTCCTTTGTAACTGATTTGAAAACAGGCAAAGCTGTGGTTATTTTTTTTTAATTTCTTAAGGAATATTATGTTTTTCAAGCAAAATGTGTCAAGATCAGAGACACACTAACCATTTAACCCTAAAAAACAAAAGTATGCAATCTAAAGATGTTTTTACATGGTAGCCTGAGACAAATTTCCAAACTTTGTTAAGAATTACCAAGCTTGTTAAAGTAATTTTCTAAGATAAAATTTAATTAATGTCAAAGTAACCTTTAGTGTCTCATTCTCTGCAGAAGATAGGAGTTAACCATTACATATTGGCTAGTATGTTTGTTTCTATGATTAAACATAGGCATTACATACCTATGCAAATTTTAAAGTTTATCATTCGTCTAGAGTCTAACATGGGGAAGGCAATGGCACCCTACCCCAGTACTCTTGCCTGGAAAATCCCATGGACGGAGTAGCCTGGTGGGCTGCAGTCCATGGGGTCACTAACAGTCGGACAAACTGAGCGACTTCACTTTCACTTTTCTCTTTCATGCATTGGAGAAGGAAATGGCAACCCACTCCAGTGTTCTTGCCTGGAGAATCCCAGGGACGGGGGAGCCTGGTGGGCTGCTGTCTATGGGGTCACACAGAGTCGGACACGACTGAAGTGACTTAGCAGCTGCAGCAGAGTCTAACATGGTCCATATGTCTCCCAGTGCCTATTCTTCATCTATTTCACTATTCCTTAATAGCTCTATGAGAATGCTATGGAGGAATAAAAAGAGGATGGATGAGCTAGTTTCATTACACTCCAGGTTCTGATAAACCAGTTCATCTTCTTTTTTTTTTTTTTGGCGTTAGGTTAACCTCCTCAAAAATAATCATGAAGTAATTAGGAGACTATGTACATTTTCTCTTTAAAGATGAAACCTCAGTGTTATTCTTATGGATTCTGGTAATTATAATCATTTTATTTCAGCATTTTACTCATGGGCTTAATTTTCCTGAGAGTTTCAATTAGATTACTATGTTTCTATTTCCCAATAACTTTTTTAAAAATAAAGGGTATCTTTTCTGAAGTTTATTTACTATCACAGAGCAAAAATTTACATTTATGCAAAGGTATGTACCATTGATAAACAGTCATATACCCAAAGTTAGGAGACTTAAAACTATGTCTGAATTAGTCAATGACTTGTAGCTAAACACTGCTAAGACGTGGAATGTATCCTTCTGAACAATCCCTTCTACAGTCTGCAGTCTGCAGTCAAGCTGCTGTAGAAATGTTTTGAAGTTAAATAAAAACATGTGAAACAACAATATATTTAAATGCTGAGGACTTCCTTAGAAAAATTTTAATATCTGCACAATTGGACACAATGTCATTCCAGGAACATATAAAGTTCCTATCAAAATCTCTGGTTTAGAGATAGCAGCAAATGAAATACGGCTGTGTGTGTGCTTAGTCACTCGGTCATGTCTGACTCTTTGGGACCTGATGGACTATAGCCCGCCAGGCTCCTCTGTCCTTGGGATTCTCTAGGCAAGAATACTACAGTGGGTTGCCATGCCCTCCTCTAGGGGACCTTCCCAACCCAGGGGTCAAATCTGCATCTCTTGCATCTTCTGCACTGGCAAGCAGATTCTTTACCATGTGAGCCACCAAGGACAAAGCAGGAAATACTTATATACTGCTGCTTTCTTCATTTTCTCTTATGATCTGTTCTTTTTAATAAAGTGTGGTTGCCTTCTGTCAATGATACTAGCAAGTGAAAGTTTCCTGAGCTTCCCTCCTCTTCTCTCTTTTAGATACCATGTGAGCCACCAGGGACAAAGCAGGAAATATTTATATACTGCTGCTTTCTTCATTTTCTCTTATGATCTGTTCTTTTTAATAAAGTGTGGTTGCCTTCTGTCAATGATACTAGCAAGTGAAAGTTTCCTGAGCTTCCCTCCTCTTCTCTCTTTTAGAGCTGCAATGGGATTTAGTCTGTATGATACATCCTACCTATTTTAGCAAAGTGGCCACAATATGGTTAAGTTAAAGAGTAACTTCCATTTCAATAATAAAGAACCTAAGGCATGGAGAAGAAATATCATCACACTTATTTACCATGACCTAAATGATTACTGTATGGATACCATGAATTAATTACATAATACAGGTCACTGCTTAACCAGGATAACATCAGCAGATCTATATAAGGTGACTGAAGCTGACCCAAGGTCTTTTAGGAAGCCTGTAACTTGAATGTAGAGAGGGTATACTGGCCAATCATCTGGGTTGCCAGGAAGGAGAATCTACTGGGTGACCAGCCCTGGATAGGGTTAAACATGTAACCCCAAACTCTGCGCCCCCACCCCCACCCCCTACATAGCCAGCTATTAGCAGAAATCTCTGAACATAATCCATGGCAACAGAAGCTTCCACAAGCATTTTCCTCTGTTGTTCTGTGCAAAAATCTGGTCTAAGCAATGAGGATTCCCCTGCCCTGCTAAATTTCAGGTTCTGAAAGTCTGATGCATACTATTTTAGTCATTTTTATGTAAAACATGAAGGTAATTTTGGGGGGACTGGTTTTTCATGCCTTATCATTGATTACAGCTCCTTTTGTTTGAATAGTTCAGCTGTTTTTACTTTTATCGCTGCCACTTCAGGAGCCAGAGCACACTGCTGATACAAAGCAACAGGATCAGAAATGAGAGGACCAGCTCTTAAAGGAACAGGCTCTGCTGCTGCTGCTGCTGCTGCTAAGTCACTTCAGTCGTGTCTCTCTGTGTGACCCCATAGACGGCAGCCCACCAGGCTCCCCCATCCCTGGGATTCTCCAGGCAAGAATACTGGAGTGGGTTGCCATTTCCTTCTCCAATGCATGAAAGAGAAAAGTGAAAGTGAAGTCGCTCAGTCTGTCCGACTGTTCGCGAACCCATGGACTGCAGCCCACCAGGCTACTCCGTCCATGGGATTTTCCAGGCAAGAGTACTGGGGTGGGGTGCCATTGCCTTCCCCGAACAGGCTCTGTTCAGACTGAATTCTGCAAATCCCCACCAGGTTTTCTCAGCAGTGACAGGCCAACTGCAAAGAATGATTGCAGAGGCTCCTCTCAGGTCCGAAGACCTAAGGATCTAGTGTTTTCCTTGTAGGTCTTGGAGTCGGCACAAGCCAGCAGATCACACAGCTTCTTCTACACCAGCATCACAGAAAGGTGCTCCCCGTCAGATTCAAGGGTCCCTAAGGTACACCTCTGGCCATTCAGGACCAGACGTTCACACTCCCTTTTAAACTGGACTGAGGCAAAGGCTGTTCATTCAAGGCTACCTAATAACTGGCAGTCAATACCTACACCTAGCAGGAATCTTTTTTTTTTTTTTAATAAATATTACATATCATAATTTTATAGTTTTCGTCCTCTGTGTCTCTAAAATGCTGGAGGATAGAAAGTTTGTAACAAACACACAGTAAGCCTGGATAAGTGACACTGAGTAAATGAGTTATAATTTCTGTTACAAAGTATCCAACTTTATTTCATCAGCTCAGAAGCATTAGTAGGTAAAGACACATTTGTACTACTGCCCCCCTTTATCATTAAAGACTGGTATCCTGCACATCCTTGTAGCTACTTTAAAAGGCTTTCCTCAGCAACCTTTTATTCAACATCTGTATGTATCCCAGCTCTGTGATGGTTACAACTTAGCTTATAAAGTTAATAGTCTTTGCCCTTCAGGAACACAGTCTACTAAGGAAGAGTGGGGAGAAGGAAAGTAAAAAGGCGAATAACAGACTATTTCAGAGAGACAAAGAACTTAAATCACAAGAACAAATAAGCTAAAATATCACCAACTTTATACGACAAAGTAGAAAGGTTCGTACACATACGTATTAAACATTCCAAGCTTTCACGTCAAACTACCCGTGTAAATACTTCGTATCCAGAAGATGTGAATCATAGAAATATTATAAAACATGTTTAGTCAGAAAATCTGTTTGGATCAAAGATTGGCCAAGTCACATATCTTGGCTTAGGTTTTCCTGACACATAAAGGACAAAGATCACATCAAAACATAAACTGTGATGACAATCTACTAGGGAAAAGGCATTTGTGTTACCATAGTGATAAAACATAGTCATTGCCATTTTTTTAGCATAACTGAGTTACAATTTTTGTCATTACTTCTAAGCTAATATTTTAAATCATTTTATGCCACATAATACAGCATTTTATATAAGGTCTTAGATGTTATTCCAGACTGCACTGGAAATCCACTCCCCCAAAATCATGTATTTCTGAACAATCCTGAGTTTTCTTTATATCAATAATATCATTGTTTTGATTACTATTCACAGATAATTAGGAGAAGAAAAAAAGGGGGCTCGACAGTATTACACTGAAAGTACTCAAACTTAAGAAATAATTTCAAAAGTCCTTAACAGAAGTCACCATTATTCATCACAAATAGAATCATCTCAAATACCAACACTAATCATATTTATATACATCTATATCTATAAATGCATATATATACATATTTACATATAAAATGTTTACTTTACATAACTATACACACACACACATTGATGACATATAAAGCAAGCATCCATGCCTTCAAATGTCCAAAACTTATTGAGACTACAAAGTTCAATTTACTTACTATCAAAACCAAATTGATATACATCACTGCTTATTACACACTAGGTCCTCCCTACTCAAATATTCCCAGTGAAATTAGTGTATGAATCACCCAATTCTCTTGTGATTCTTCATCTAAGAAATGTAACAACAATGCTCCTTCTAAGAAAAATAGTCTTGCTTAGGCTTTTAAAGGGTGTTTTACCTATTTTAAAAATTATCTTGTACTTATTTTACATAGTTAATGTCAGGGCTTACTCCAGATAACAAGATGCTATTTTTTAATGTATATTATAAGTATATATATATATATATGTATGTATTTTAAATCACTTGAGCTCAAAAGAAACTACTAGTTAATTAAAATAAAACATGCAAGCAAATATTACTCATATCTGTCTTTTGCAGCAACTGGTTCATCGAATACAATTTGTAAGGTATCCTAAAGAAATTTCAGTTTGAAAGAAAAAAAAGTAAAAATGAAAGCAAAACTACCAGCTTCTACAAGGGTACACCTTTTCTTTGAAACAGTAATTAATCTCACTGGTAGAGATTACTTGGACTTCTGAATAATACTTATTCCATGTATGAAAGTAGGGAAATATTAAGTAAAATTTATAAATGCTGTAGAAAGAGCTCTGTATTGAGTAAAGAGATGATTTATTAATTTACTTATGGCAGAAATACATCCCAGCACGTTGCTGGACTGAAATCCCAGCTCTGTAACCATGGATGGGAATTTACTTCAGTTTGATCTTTGAAATGTATCTGCAGCCTCATCTTCAAGGTCCCTTCTGGCTCTAATACTATGAGAAGATCTGCTGAAATATTACATTGTTGTAAGGATCTTTGTTGTTCAGTTGCTAGGTCATGTCCAACTCTTGGTGACTTCGTGGACTGCAGCACACCAGGCTTACCTGTCCTACACTATCTCCCGGAATTTGCTCAAACTCATGTCCATTGAATCAGTGATGCCATCTAACCATCTCATCCTCTGTTATCCTCCTCTCCTCCTGTCTTCAATTTTTCCAGCATCAAGGTCTTCCAATAGAATTATATAATCCCAGGGGTAAGGACAAAACTTTTCTAAATCAGTATACTACCACAAAGCAATAAATGGCACTTGATCTGTAATGACAATTCATTATAGCATCCACCAATAAAAATATAATTAACACAAGTCATGTCTAGATCAGTCCTTATCACACACTTTTATACAGAGCTCCAAATAATCTAGAAGTACTCACTTGTTAATTCTCAACGTTATCATTCCCCTTTGACAAAAAGAGAAATTGAGTCTCCGAGTCAGAAGAGTAATTTGGCCAAATATCAGCAAGACAGAGACTAGCATGAGAAATCAGAAGTCCCTGGCTCTCCACTGTCTTTCAGGAGTATGCAGTAAGTGCCTCCTGAATCACTCCAAGGCAGAGTTATAAACCAAGTGCAAAGTTTAGGGACAAATGTATGTCTCACTTAACGATTGGGAGTGGCCATTAAATAACGCCTCAGTGTCATTCAAAGCTGTATCCCACTTCAAAATTCATCTCTTTATTAAGAAATAACCAGAGAGATGTTTCATAATCAAGAAGGGCTTCACTCTCCCCCATGACTATGTCAAAATAAGAAGTACAATGCAGAATGTACAGTCTACTAGCATCTGAATTCAGTAGTAATTTGTTCGTGAAATGTTTCATTCTGACTTGCTAAAAATTAACGTCTCCTTAAAGTTAAATGGTCAAATTTTCTATTTAAAAAATTTTACCAGTACTTTGAAAATTACAAATGTAATGGGTACTCACATTTCTTTTACCTCCAGCTTGCCAACAATCTCACATTAACTCACCCCAAGGGAAATTTCCATATTTTCATTATACATACACAAAAATAGGGGCTTCCCAGGTGGCTCTCGTGGTAAAGAACCCACCTGCCAATGCAGGACATGTACAAGATGCAAGTTTGATCCTTGCGTAGGGAAGATTCCCTGGAGGAGAGGATGGCAACCCACTCCAGTATTCTTGCCTGGAGAAGCCCATGGACAGGGGAGTCTGGCAGGCTACAGTCTATCAAGTTGCAGAGTCGGACACAACTAAAACTCAGCATGCATGTCCACACATAAAAATATAAAAATGCATGCATTGTATGGATAATTGTTTTTTACTAATAAAAATGATATAAAATACAAACTCATATATCTATGTACACAAGTATCTGAAATTTATTTTGTTCTCTTAAAAAATGTCATGTACATTTTCCCAAGGGTATCGATATCTACAAATCTATTTTTAAAGCTGCACAATATTCCATAGCTTGGAAGTACTATATTTGGCTTAAAAAGTTTTTACCGCTTTTTTAATTAATAAAAATACACTTTAATTAACTTATATATCATATATACAATATAAATTAACATATATAATCAACATATTAACAACACATAGGTTATTAACAATAGAAACCTTGTATTCTATCCTTATGTAGTATATGTATTGGTATTTTCTGTACAGTGGATTCCTAGAAGGACAGGACCACTGAGACAAACTAAAACCTTTTACATAATTATATAAATTTTCTACCACATTTTCTGCAAACTTTTTTCTGCCTTTGTTTATGGTACCTTTTGCAAGTGAGAATTTTTACTTTTTATATAACCAAATCTTTCAGTATTTGCTTTATAGATCAAAGTTTTATAGCAAGCTTCCAAAGACCACTTTCATCAGGATACTTTACTAATATTCTCCTATGTTTTCTCTTAACATTTTTATTTAGATTGCTTTTAATCTTATGTTGTTAATACATTTAGAATCTATTTTTGTGTACAATATTGAACAAGCCCTTAAGCTATACTATATGACTTTTTGAATAATCCATGCTTTTTCTACTTAATTGAATTTTTATCATTTAGTAACTTTCACTGTGTACTAGAACTTGTTTCTGAATTTTGCCTGATGATGCTCCTTTCTGTGCTAGTACTGCCCTGTCATTGCTTTTAACCTTATGTTGTTAATACATTTAGAATCTATTTTTGTGTACGATATTGAACAAGCCCTTAAGCTATACTATATGATTTTTTGAATAATCCATGCTTTTTCTACTTAATTGAATTTTTATCATTTAGTAATTTTCACTGTGTACTAGAACTTGTTTCTGAATTTTGCCTGATGATGCTCCTTTCTGTGCTAGTACTGCCCTGTCATTTGTACGTTTTCATTCTTGGTATAAGGCAACATTCTACTGTAGTTTCATTTCTATAGGTGAAAAAGTTTTATGCTTTTTTAAGTTATTGTAACAAGAAACAAGCACAGAATGTCATGTGGAGTTTAAAGCTTGCTCATCCAGATAAGGAAGTCACTGATCAATCTTCTAAACTTTTCATGTTAAGATTTTAGAGTTTTGTATTTTAAAATGAATGAAAACTTATCTTTACATATCCAGTAAAAAATGAATGAAAACTTATCTTTACATATCCAGTAAGTTTATTCTTTATTGAAATATGGTTGATTTACAATGTTGTGTTAATTTCTGCTGTATCCAGTAGGTTTTAACATAAAATCCACAACCTCCATAGGTTCTAAACTTGACATCCATTCATTTAATTTACCTACATGAGTAATTAAAGAGTTTGAACGAAAAAAAATTTTTGACCCTACATTTTTAATAATAACAAAACAAATTCACAAATCTCTAACAAATGTTCCTTATTTTGATATGCTATAATTTATATGAGACAGTCTAAACAGGCCCATCAGCAAGTAAGACCCAATTTAAGAAAAAACATTGAGGCCTTTGAAAACTAACTGAAATGTCAATCCACTTGAGAAGAAAGCTATTAGTAAAACAAGGATGAAGTTACAAGCACTTGTGAAAAGCACAATAAATAAACAATGAGACTCATTCAAAGATACTGGGGAGATATTCAGGCTTTGAAGAGTCAGAACAAGAGTCTGCAGAACCAGTTCCCACATGGGTAAGAGTCTGTTTATTTTATTTTGCTTATCTGAAATCAGAGCAAATGATCCCAGTGGTTTGGAATGGCTGGAAAGGGTTTCACTGCATCCAGGCAAGAAAAGCTGCTTGGTTTTCAAACAGCTTAACTGCTTTGTTAGTAACTTTTCTGCTCATGTGAACTGTAAATCTTTGAAAACGGAACTATTTGAGACCACAAAAGGTGTTACTCTTTCTGTCATCCTCTACTACTTAGTCACATTTTTAAGAGTTGATCAAAGGAAATAAGAAATACTTTCTGCATAACTTGGGAAGTACAACAGTCTGAACCCTTGACTCACGGTTTATGGAAACCCATTTACAGAAATGTGTTTCACATTTCCGAAAAAGATGTTAAAATGAAATTAAACGGTCATTTTTAATCATAATTGAAGTTTTCTAGAAAACCAACAAATATTTAAAATGTGAATCATAATGACCTGTTTCCACGATTTAATTTAGGGCTAAGCTAACTGATGAGAAAGCCTAGACGACACTTCTTTCAGAGTACAAGTGTGAAGGGAAAACAATAACGATCATCCCTTTTTTATATAAAAAGTAAAAGGTAACCATATTCTTTGAATAGGATAAAATAAGATTAGTAATATCAAAACTTTCTATTTGAGTGCAATTTCAGAATAAAATCATTCATCACAGTCTTTCCACTTTAAAAGCAATAAACAGTTGTTAAAGGCTTTTTTGGAGTTGAGGAAAGAGGTTAGGAAAAAAACAATGATAAAGCTTTTAACTTCTACACATATCATCTTCTAGCATCTAAGAGTATAAAAAATATTTTAAGAACATACACTATGTTATCACTGAAATATACCTAGCCTAACAACTAAATAGTTTTCTAAGAGTATTTCCTGATTCACAAAAATGATCACATATTCAGTGTATCTGAAATGATGGAAATACATCCATTTCCAGTACCTGAGAACTCTATTACCAATTACACTAGTTCATTTCAAAGCTTCACACAGTGTTTTGAGAGCAGGATTTACTTGGATGGTATGCTTAACTAAGAGATTTTTTTCCCCCATAAAGAGACATATTCAGGAGAAAGACATTTTAACTGTGCTTCCCAAAAAGAAGAATGCACTTTAGCATCATAAGGGGATGAGGCAGGCCACCACTAATATAAGGAGTAAAGCTACAAATTCTTTCACACAGCAAAATTAGTGCTTTGTCGTGTCCTTGGAAGATCTTTCCTTTGGTTAGCTTATTCTGGAAGAGGTTTCTATATTGGTTGGCTATCATTAATCTAATTGCATAGTGTAGGAGCTAATTAGAGAGGGTACTTTTCTGTTTCAAAAATACTGCCTCAGGTGAAGCTTGAATTAGTAGCCAACTCCCCCCCCTTCTCCAACCCCCAACTCGCTCCAGAATCAGAGCTCTGTTTGGAACATCTACCACTCACTCCCAGTTTGGAATGCAGCCGGCTTTCTCCACCTGACCAGGAAGGTTCCCTCTCCGGAAAGCCACAAATTACAGTGCTAGATTTCAGCCAACAGAAGAAGGCATTTGGAGGTAAAGCCAAAGTGAGGGTGAAAGAAAATTTCCAGTAAGAAACCGACAGCAATAACTGATGCATGAGCTACACAAAAAGTAAAGGAATATGGGCTGTGTACAGGGAAGGCTGACATGCGATCACTGGATCACAGAGTCAGACACAAGTTAGCAACTGAACAACCACCACCCAATACCATACTCACTTCTCAGAAAAATAAATGAAGAGAAAAAAATCTGATCCAAAAGGAAAAAATACTCAGTAGTAGCAAAGCTACAGATTTCATTCACTTTTTTCCTACACTAATTCTACAGTTGACACATCAAGCATTACAGAATTATTGACTTAAGGGCCATATCCAACTTCCGTATTTTATATAGATGGCTTGTTTTGTGAAAATGTCCTCTCATTTCTCTTCTGTTTCATTTGGTTTCAGTTCAGTTCAGTCGTTCAGTCATGTCCGACTCTTTGCAACTCCATGAATTTAGCACACCAGGCCTCCCTGTCCATCACCAACTCCCGGAGTCCACCCAAACTAATGTCCATCGAGTAGGTGATGCCATCCAGCCATCTCATCCTCTGTTGTCCCCTTCTCCTCCTGCCCCCAATCCCTCCCAGCATCAGAGTCTTTTCCAATGAGTCAACTCTTCGCATGAGGTGGCCAAAGTACTGGAGCTTCAGCTTCAACATCTGTCCTTCCAAAGAACACCCAGGACTGATCTCCTTTAGGATGGACTGGTTGGATCTCCTTGCAGTCCAAGGGACTCTCAAGAGTCTTCTCCAACACCACAGTTCAAAAGCAACAATTCTTCAGCGCTCAGCCTTCTTCATAGTCCAATTCTCACATCCATACATGACCACTGGAAAAAACATAGCCTTGACTAGATGGACCTTTGTTGGCAAAGTAATGTTTCTGCTTTTGAATATGCTATCTAGTTTGGTCATTAACTTTCTTTCCAATGAGTAAGCATCTTTTAATTTCATGGCTGCAATCACCATCTGCAGTGA